>JBCJKH010054420.1:23194-38618 GCA_039877255.1 Loriculus beryllinus
CTTCTGAAATGCCGATTAGACATTCATTGCTGTTGTTTGCCTGTGACATTTCAACCATTTTTTTTAATCTCCTCTTACAAACCTTATCTCAAGATTCAAATCTTGTGCCATTTCCTGTTCTTCTTACAACCCTTTCCTCTAAAGTAAGGTTTTTAAATCTTTTTTTCTGTGAAAAACAGCACTTCACCTGACTCACCCTGACCTTTCAGCGTTCCGAATTTACTCAGATGGACAATTTCCTTCCCTACTCTTCTTTTTGGCAGGCTATGAGAAAGTACGGGAAATAGCAAGCCCTTAATGGTTGCCAGCACTTAAAAAGTTAATGTGTTGTTTTCTTCCAAGGGACTAAGTAGGATGGCTGAGATCACTGTCATCACTGCAATACCAAAGCTGTGCAGTCCCGACTCCCTGTCAACTAAGGTCCAAAGAAAAAGTCCCCAAAACACTGGATACAAAAACCAATAAAAACCCAACAATGCCCTTTTAAGAAAAAGATATTCTGATAACCATATTGATCTAGACAGAGAGGAAAACTCCATATGAATCAAAAGTTAAATGATATTTAACTATCATGGCAGTTTTGAGATATCATTAAAGGCACAGAAAATAGAGACTGTCAGAAAACCAAAGCACATGAGAGATTTGCAACATTTCAATATGTAATAAGTGAATTAAAACTTTATAGGCTACTTCTTAAACACAATTAATTGACTGTTAGAAATAACTTAAGAAAACCATAAAATTTTATTTTCTCTGTATTGAAAAATGGTCTTCCCAAATGTGATTTTCAACATGAGGAATTAAATATGCACAGCTGGTCCTGTTCTGGGTTACTAGATTACTATGGCAGGTATGTGGTGCAGTAATTAAGAGCCAAATTTTGCCTCTAGATAACAAAGCCCAACTCCCAGTGAAGCATATGAGAAGCATTGTGGATATTAGATGATTATACCAGAGAAAAGTAAAACTTACGTTAAAGGAGAACAGATGAACTTTCTGTTTTCTAAGGAGTTTACTGAAAGCAAGACAAATACTTAGCAAACCCCATGGTAGTCCTGTTGATTTTGGGGAGCATTAGATAGTTCCTGGATCCCAGAAATATGTTTAGTCAAAAACCCTGTGGAAAGAAAACTACTAAGAGGTTTTGAAAATTGTATATTTGGGTTAGTTAGCTTATACAGATATACAATGAAATAAAGATCTTTGCCTGTCTTAAATAACAAAGCTTATCAGTTCTGTCTTTTCTAAATCTTTTTTATATTATACTTTAGGTTCTTCCTTTTGGGATCCTCTGTGGATGCTCGTAAGCAGTCAGGGCTGCTGCAGAGGACTGATCAGAGGACTTCCTCCCTGAAGCTGATTATCCAGGAAAATGCCTGCACCTCTATTTTGTACAAAAAAATGGCCACCCTTGACATGATTGTTCTGCAAATGCCTTTCAAGAAGAAAAAAAAAAAAAAAAAAGAGTTTTCATTAACAAGTTTGCAGCTACAATCTTTCTGAATTCTTAGATATTGAAATTACAGCATGAATATTTACTGACATTAGCCTTAAAAGGAAAAATAGCCTCCAATAAAACATGCTGAAAGTTTAACCACCGTAATTGCATTCTTTAAGGCATTTAAAAGTACATCTAACATCTAAACACCATGAAATTATTTTTTAAAACTTTATTTCTCTTAAAAGTACACTTCCTAGTTTCCTATTAAGTGGCTCAATAATATGGTCCAAGATTTTTTAGGCATGGACTCGAGTTTTTCTAGCTGCTAATAGCTAACAATAGTTTTTAGCTTTTGTCCAGCCCATTTTAAGACTTCTAAAAGATGACTGACTTTTACAAAATGGATGTTAGGAATTTTCTGGCATTTAGCTATATTTTAAGAGTTTCTAACCAGGAAACAAATTCAAGGATACTGAATCTGCAGCCACTCTACGCCTTGGCAAAAGCAGGTTAGTGGATGTGGCCACGTCCCTGTCATAGAGCCCACTAAGGAGTTCAGGATCCTGCACTGTAGTGTAGGCAGTGTACTCCTTGTTACCATCAAGTTTTGCTGATCATAGCACTGCAGACAAGGATCCAATTAAACCAATAATTTCACTTCTTTCAGACATCCTCATTTGCTTTCGAAAAGAAATTAAGAGTTTACCAGCATCATTAATTTTCTATGTTGTGCTGCTGAAAATAAATGTGGCTTAGTGTAGGCTTACGCTTCTGAGTCTACTGAAATTCTTAGTAAGAGAAGCATGGGACTTCATGTCAATGCATCTCACCCATTAATGACAATTGGCAGTATGAACATCTCACAGATACTATCCCTTATCATCTGAGCTTCTGGATGTCAGGTGAAAACTGTTAAATAACAAGCCTCTCCAGCTAATGAGCCTCATTATCAATGTATCCGAGATTCATTTAAAAAATGAATGCAGGCACTGAAGTGTCAGTAGATGGACTTTACAAGGTACTAAATCTATATGCGGAGCTAAAAACCTCTCAAGAAATTAAAAACATTGCCTGCTTAGCTCTGAAGCCAGCTCACCCTACATGTTGGACAGGCAGTGAATAGCACCACACAAGCAGAAGAGGAGAGCTGCATGCTCCAAGCCTGTCTACTCAGAGCCCACTCTGACGGGCACTTTAAGTCTAGCTGTGACAGTAGATGCTGCTGTGAAAACAGCAGAGCAGTGCGAGTGTGAGGCAACAAAGTAGGACCGATACCACATATTCAGACTTGAACATTGATATCGCTGAAGGGACGAATTAATTCCAGTTCGTTGCTGACCCAGACTTTCTGACGCAGAGCTCAACCAAAAGCTGTTAATAGTAAATTTCTGTAGTCATCAATGAAAGGTTTCCCAGTGCACCATGGTGCTGAGCCTACTTCTTAACGGGAAAGGAAAAGGGAGGAAGGAACACCAACAGACAATTGTCCCAAACATTTATTCAGGATGCAAAATATCTATTAATGCCTCAAGCAACTGAGTCTTATGTTCCTTTCTTCCGAAACTGTGACTGCACAACACAGGGAGAAACCCCCAACAGAGCCTGGTCCATCTGATCCGGGGCAGAAGCCCTTGGGTCTGTGTTGAGTTATTCATTCATCCCAGCTCCCTCACTGGAGATCAACAGCCCTCCTTTCCTACCTTCTTCCTGCTGCACTGACCATAGTGACTAAGAGGCAAGGATTGTGGCACTTGGTGCTGGGGTGAGTGCTGTCCATGTCAGCTGCTGCTATGGGAGGCAGGGGGCAGCCACGTCTGAGGTGTTCAGTGCTAACCTGCAATGAGTTACATACCCCAAGATGGCCTCTTTTGCTGCCAAGGCTGGATTATACTGATCTAATGCCTTATGTGTGTCAGGCATTGCACAGGGAATCTGACAATTTAAATTCCGTTAGACGCTGAAGAACAAATAGAGACTTAAACGCAGATCCTCTCCCACATGTAACCCAACAGGCTCACCTGTAACAAAGGATGTAAAAACACAGAAATGGCAGTGGAAGCATATTGATGGAAATAGAAACCATATAGCGGGGGGTATAAGGATGCAATTAAAAAGGCGAATCTTTCATGATGTATTTTCTGATATCTTCCAAGTACAAGTTGGTCTGTATGGGTGGTAATTAGAGTTCTGACACTGGGAGGATGAGAGATCTGAAAATGCGCACGGGACAGACTCCTGAGACTCAAACACTCATCCTAATTAAAATATATTATTACAAATCAGTATTGCCTTTCTCCTTTCTTCAAAGTTACATTAATTTGATAAACCAAGTAGCAGAATTTCGAATGCTAATCAAAGAGATAACAGTTTCACAGGACAGATCTTTAAAATTCTCCCTCTTGTACTTTCACAGAGAAAACTGAAGCTGAAAAAAGAAAAAAACCCTGAAGAAATGTTTTCCTATTATTGCTTAACAAGAAATAGGCAGCTAATCAAAAGAAGATGCAGTAAAAACAAAAATACACAAAACCCCACGTCTGCTATCTCAATAAGGTATCAGAAAAATCCTCTTCAATTCTGTGTAATGAGACAGCATAGTTTAAAACAAGACAGGGTAAATTTTCAAAGCAGCAAGCTGATCTAACTGTGCAGATCCTATTGTCTCTTCACTGACCAGACAGCTAAATCCCTAAGTGAATCTTTGACGACATATCCCTAAAGAAGATTAAAGGTGTCGGCTGATCTTGGTGTTAAAGATGTGGACTGCCTTGTGGAAAACCATATAGCAATTAAAATTCATTTTCTTAAAATCATAAAAGTTATAATAACATCCATCATCCTTTCACAGAGGATCATTCTTTTCTGTGCACCAGAATTTCTCTGGGAAGAAGAAATCATGTTTTTAAGTTACAGGCCACAGACCAAAAAATTACTTCATCACTCTAACAAACTTTCTATGCAGGATCAGAAACTAGGGTTTGTATCTAATAACTATGCAGCTATGGCTAAATGCCACATAAAAGATGTGCACTGATATAGCCTATTATGAGGTGCTGCAATTCTGCCAGGCCACACTACTGTGATTGCTTACACTCATTTTTCATACGTGGTAGATGTAGGTTATAACAGCGCTTGAACATAAGGGAGATTTTCTCTTTGAAAGAAGGCAGAGATGGCCCATAGGTGAGCCGTTATAAAGCACCGAAATCAAAGAAAAGTGATAACATAGTAATGATTTCCACAGAAAAATGTACTTCAGGAGGAGAAAATGAAACAAATAATGAAAGAGATGGTCTTCTGGGTTTTTCCCTACCTGTAGGGGAATGTACCTGGTAGCCTTTAAAGATCCTGTCATTAGCTTTTCACAAACACAACTCTGCATAATTCTGCTTTCAGATCATTCCAGGGAACTCTGTAAATATTTTCTTCAGCATGAGTTTTTTAGTGAGCTTCAGGCTTCTGAATTTTGCTTTGAATTTTGATTTTAAAAAAATCATGAAGAAAATTAATTTTCCACTTCTGAAGGTTACCTGGTCTCACTTGGAATTGTGTAACCTAAACCAAAGCTACACCAAGCTCTATAGCTTCTAAATATTTTTTACAATTCAGGTTGAGATTCAGGTTTCTATTGGTATGTGGTTTCATGCACTATTGTCAAAGTATTACATGGTTCTGTGTAAATAGTGTATTAGGGTTTGTGACAGGTAAGAGAAGTTCTCAAGTATAAATAAACTATTTTAGGACAAAATTGTTTATCTACTTATTCATGGGTTTGGAAAGCCTTTAATTATTACAGGACAACAAAAATTTTTACTTGCTTTTCTCCTTTATACCAGAGAAACTCAAACAAAGTGCTAGAGGAGAAGCTGTTCTTGAAATGCAATTTAGCTAGGAGTAAGAAAATACTGACTGGTCACCTCTAAGAAGGTATCTTCAGCTATATCCAGCCAATTTTTTCACCCATATTTCAGGTACCTTCAACCCTACTCTCAAAGTTAATTCAACTCTAATTCCCAGATCCTAAATAGCAATCACTAAGTATTACACTTTCACAGATTAAAAATAAGCAAATAAAGGGAAGGTGTCAAAATGACAGCAAACAGAACATTTAAATGTCGGCCTGCTACAAAATTGAAATGGTAAACAAATATTAAAAGTGGCACAGAAGCTGCAGCCTTCTCTCCTTCACACAAGGGCTGCTAAATTACTACACTGCCCAATCTTGAAAACTGTTAAATAGAACTTCAAACTAAAAATAAGTACTGCCAGAAACACTGAATTTTGGAAATGAAAATGAGCCCAATGTGTAAAGACATTTTCAAACCCTCCCACAGCTCCAAGCAGCTCCGCAGGCCGAGTCCCCGATTCCCCTTCTCAGCTGCATCTGTACACTGTGGTCTCTCCCTCCATCTATCATCCAGGAGGACAAGCCCTCTTTGCCTGCCTGGCCAGCACCCTTTTCTTGTCCATTGCAAGCCTGGCACAGATGGCCTTGAAAAGCGAAGGTGGGTGAAGGAGAGAGGTAAGAGACCCATGGTCAAATGAGAGGCAGAAAGCAGATGGATGGAGACCAGCTCTTATTGTGCAGATGGGGAGCAGGGACTTGGGGAACATGGTGGGGAGCAGGGGGTGCCCACAGGGGAAGGAGCTGCCCCATATGGACACCAGGTGGGACAGCCAGACCCATGGTTCTGCAATATATGACCTTCGGGGAAAAAAGAGCAGGGGGGTTCTACCCGTGTACTTCTATTTGTTTCTACTTACAGACCTGTTTGCTTCTTTCCCTACCACATCAGTCACCCATATGGGGGCAGGTGGGAGCAAGAAAGGGCATTAGGCTGACCATGTTTTTGCTCAGCTGCATGCCAGGGTATAGTGCTTTTCAAACCTGAATGGTGCAATTTGTCAGATATTACTTGTTTTCAAATCAAATGGGAAGCTCCTTTACAGATAAAATTATGATATTAACAGTATGTATTAACTAAAAAGTTGCACTGAGTTTATGTGTAAACCCATGTAAACCCACTACAAGAGTATATGTTGCCTGGTTTTTAGAAGGGAAGAAAGAGTCCACTTGGAAGTCTTTTCCCATCCAGGTAAGCATAGCACTGCATACAGCCTTTGCTGTCTGTACTCCACAGATCACACGTTGCCTGATTCCAGCATCCCTATTATGAATGTGAAGATTTCACATTAAACTGGGTATTAGTTCTCAAGGAATTATTTTTATGCTCATGATTTCGTCACTGGAGGAAATGATAGCAGCAGACCTGAGGCTAAGGCAATGCAGGAAAGAGCTTGCAAGTCTAAAACACCCAGAAAGAGAGACTCAAGCCCAGACTGCCTGAACACTGCCATCACCACATGAGGGCAATGAGAAGGAACAACAGCTATTTCCGCATGCATGGATAAGGACAAACAGCTGTTTGGGGCTTTTCTTGGTAAATCCTTGTCCCTTTGAACTCAGTCTTCTCTTTTGACAAGCAATTACCAGCAAGAGAAACCAGCTGGCATATTTGCTACTGGTGTATGTTTCATGAAAGCCACTGTGATTACAATTGGTGCAGCCTTGCAGTGGTTCTGGTTCAAATTGCTCTGTA
Source organism: Loriculus beryllinus (assembly GCA_039877255.1). NCBI lineage: Eukaryota > Metazoa > Chordata > Aves > Psittaciformes > Psittacidae > Loriculus > Loriculus beryllinus. The sequence continues at coordinate 30,236 of JBCJKH010054420.1, forward strand.
CTGCTTCTAGGTTCTTCCTGGAGAGACGTCCCCACCTCCCTGCAGCTTTTGGTCTCTCGGCATATGTATCAGTAACTTACTGTCCTCTTCAGCACAGAGCTTCAGAGATACTTCATTCGTGTCAGTCATGGGCACCAACATGTGCACACAACACATCTTCTCCATTTAAAGCGCTCTGCCAGGATCACTGCCAGGATCACCTTCTTTGCCCAGAATTCAAATAATTTTATTCCCACCTTTAAACATCCAAAACTGGAAATCACTTAAACATGTTATTAACACAAAGTGTGTGATTAAGCCTAGCATTTTTGATATTCATTTCCATTGAAGCCTTTGGTAGTTCAAGGTGGCTTTGCAGAGACAAAGTTGGAAATATTCCACGAACAATTTCTGTTTTACAGCATTTGGGTTTAGGATTAAGTCCTCACCATATTAAAGACCACCTTTTAATTATCAGTGATTTCAAGCAAACAAATATTTGGGGTTTTGTTTTTAAGTTTCATTCTTCAGAGAGAAATCTTTTTTTTCTCTGCCCGCCTAACCAAATGTTAGGAAACAAACTACAGCTTCTGAAAATAAAAGCAAAATTTTCTTACCACTTCTAGTCCATAGCCACTATGTCCAAATATGACAGAAGTGAGCTATATGACATTCTTGTTAAAAATAGGGCTCGACAAAAAAAAGTGAGCTTTTCCACACAGTGAGTTGGCAGTTTGTCACTACCATTTTCTGGAAAGTAGTAGGAAAAGCATTGAGCTGTGTATTTTGTACTGGTCAGTAACTCCCTGGTAGCACTGGGGTGCAGAGTTCATTTACTGTTTCACAAACAAAACCCCATCTATGACCTACTGATGCAATATTCCAGGACTCCGTTCATAAAGGGAGTAGACTCTCAGTGTTAACTCTTCTTCTACATCTTAAAATATTTCCATCTATGAATCTCTGCTCATGGAGAATGCCAGTTACTAATACTGTACTCTGGCAACTACAGCTCTAATTTCTGCAATTCCAGCTTTTCAGAGTTTTAAAGATTAATTTAAAGTCTAAAGAGTTTATAGTTAGTAAGTCACAGGGGTACAAAGAGAAGTGAAGCACATCCCTAAAAAGAAAACATTTATAAAATGGTGTATACACCATCACTTGAGCACGCTGAGTCTCAAAAATAATGCAAAGAGACAGAGTTTGTTTTTCTTTTCTTCTGCAAAACGACAATGAAGTGATAATAACCTCAGGAGTGTCTGTGTGTGTTTATTCCATCTTTGGTCCATTTGATGTGGTTTTGGCCTAAGGAAAAGCTAAAGGCTAAATGTATTTTAAGTGGGCTAAAACCAAGATAAACACATGTCCCTGAGGTCATTATTTCCATTAGATGACAGCTTGCATAAAATATCAAAAGCATTGTAAAAACAGTGTAAACTTTAAAAAATATGTTCTTTCATACATCAGCACATCTTTTAGAAAGTATATACTGTTTCTAAGCAATTGTTTCTTCTATTGTCAAAGTTCCTTCTTCAGGAACAGAGAAACCAAAGTTTATTTGGACTTTGGCTATGCATGAGATAGTCTGGGCTTTGTAAATCCTACACATAGCACTGCAAAATGCAAACAGTGTTTCCAAGCAGTAATCATGCTCATCATGCACATAATAACTGTGTACATAGAAATATCTATCAGCTACACTTCAACTTCAAAGATCTGATCTACATAAGAAAGATTGTCAGTGCTTTAGAAACCACGCTAGGACTTGATTATGGGCACACAATGTAATTTAATAAGGTTTTGCCCAGTGTGGACTAAATCAATGCTTGTAACTGAAAATCACGTTAGCACAGTTTTGTTTTGATTTTTGGTATATATTCTGAGGGGAGCGATGATCAGTGAGCCAAGAAAGCTGTTTGAAAAACACAATTCTACCTCTGTAGATGAGTTAGGGGAACAGGAAGCTCTTCCCTGGTGTTGGTGCTCTGACTTTCCCCTGCAGCCTCCGACTGTCCTGGCAACACTTGTCAATAGAGGGTTTATCGACTCCCTCATCCTCTATTCTTCTTTTAAACTCTCCCAGACACAAAATTGGCTTGCTTTTGAGTAACTCCATCCTGCTGATACCCTTACAGTATTTTAGTGCATCACAGTTTGAAAAGTATCTTCCACATAGAAGGCTAGTGATGGAAATACTCACTTTTGGGGAAAAATAGCATCAAAGCTGCTTTTTTCTCCCCTTCTTTTTAACACCTTTATTCTGCAGACCTAGTATTAACCCAGAGCTGCTTTGCCCTCTTTTTCTGCACTCTGAAAAACAAAAAGGAACCCAAAATTTTGCATTTGTTTTCTTAAAATTATTTTGCCGATTCTGGGGTTGAACTAAAAGCTTCAAGTATTTCACAGTTCCCAGCAATGGAAGCTATTTGGGAGGCATTGTGCCTTCAAGATGTCAACTGTGCCACAGTTAATTTACAACTCCTCTTTCCCAGGATCTTTGAATGGATAAAAAAATGAAAAGCTGAGGCTTTTATCAATAAGTATGCCACAAGACAAAAGTTTGGCTGACTCTAAATCCACACCTGGATTTCAGCTATTTTCAGTCTGCCCATTTCTCCTTAGTCCTGTTAGACTTTAATGTTGTCCGCAATGTTTCTTTTCTGCAATATTATCACTTCATTGCTGGTTTAGGCAAAATGCTGTGATTTTTTAACCTTCTTTGAGTGACATACGGAAGATCTTTCGGCGCAGGAGGCAGAAAATCAAGGAAAGCAGACAGCCTCCAATAATACCATCACTTTCTTCTCTAATGCAACTTTCCCAAAATTAGCTTTTGGTAAACTTTTGTTTGCAATAGACTGAAGGGCAGTAGAACACCTCAGCTAAGACTACTTGTCTTTTTCTTTGGATCATTCACTGAATAATACTGCACAAACACTAAACAACTTAACTAATCATTAGATAGTTGAGTTGCATTAAATATGTGGATTAATTTATATAGTGACTGGAGTTCTGTGTTTTTTATATTTTTCTGCAATTAGAGAATATCAGAGCATTATTAGGAGTGAAACAGGGTTTTGGTTCTATAAGGAATTTTAGGATTCAGATTGGAAGATTATGTGAGGGGTTTAGCGATATGGGAAATATGTTTTACATGACCTTAGAAGGCTTAGAGCAGATTTCAATTTTGTCATTCCAGGAGAAATTTCTTCCATTATTCTTTGTTACAATCTGCTGAACTCTTATTAGCCTCAGTAAATCAACATTCACACTGAACTGAAATGATTTGCACATAAATCTACTATCATCACTTCATTTATACGAGTACAGTTGAAACCCTATTCAAAGTAAGCAACAATTACAATGTCCATTTTCAATGTATGTATAGCTTAGCTTCTTCTGCACAACTACAGACAACAATATGTTATTGCTCCATTACTGAAATACTGGCCCCAGTAAAGAAATTTATGGGGCCAGATGTGTCAAGTTGAAATCAAGCAGTGAACTAGCTTAGCATTTTCCTTCCAAGTCCACCACTTTGGATACCTGGCATGCTCACTGTCGCTGGTGCGTATGACGGACATTATTTCATCCGGGGGCTTCCTGTTTGGTCAGGTTTTGGCTCTGTAAAATGTGCCTCCTGCTGGTGAATGGAGGGAACAAACAGTTGCCTGTCAGTTGTGTTCACAGTAGCGAGCAGAGATGCTAGCTGGAAAGTGCTGAGAGGAAAACAAGAAAGAGAAAGAATGAAAAAAGAGAAAGGAGAAGTAGTTCAGTAGGGAACGTTATGGGATAGCAAGAAATGGGGCAAATTGAACAAGAACAATGAAGAGCAAAGGAAATCCGATCTCTCCACAGAAAGTCTATTGACTTTAGTGGAATTACTTCTGTTCAGACCTTCGTTTTTTAAGAAAATAATGAGAGGTTCACAAAAAAGTGAAAAAAAAAAAAGTGGAAGAAAGTACATAAAGTTTTGGAAAAGGAAATATATGTAATATCAGGAAATATATAATATCAGGAAAAGGAAATCCTGATACTATAAAAAAAGAACCTAAGGTGCTGTTTCCTTCTCTCATGTTGTGCTCTAGCTGTTACAGCAAACTAACTCCATCCAAGCAATATTCCTTAGTTAATGTTGTTGTTTGGTTGTTTTTCTTTTAATTTCCCAACACTGCCTAAGCACCTCTGTATATCAAAACACTGCAAACAAAAACCAAACCAAAACTAACAATCAGAATTTATTTGCTTTTGAATGGGAAAATCCTGACACAATAAGGAAAACACAATTAACTTGGACAGTATTACCTCAAGGGTTCAAAAACAGTCTAATGATTTTTTAAATCAGTTAGCACTGAAACCAGAATCATGGAAACCACCCACTCAGACTGGGACTCTGTTACAATATGTGGATGATCTATTAATTGCCACAGAAACAAAGGAAGAATGTGTCCAGTGAATGGTGGGATTCTTGAATTTTCTGGGACTGAATAGCTATTGGGTATCCAGGCAAAAGGCCCAACTAATCCAAACCCGAGTTTCCTACCTAGGATATGACATAACAAGAGGACAGAGAGAACTTGGAACTTCTAGAAAAGAAGCCATTTGTCAAACTCCATGACCATCAAGCAGCTCCGGACGTTCCTGAGAATGACTGAATGATGCAGACTTTGGATGCATGATTATGGTGTTCTGGTAAGACTACTATATGAACTCTTAAAAGAAATTCCTCTTTTGGAATGGACTGATTCAGCTGAGGAGGGCTTTAGAAATTTTAAAACAGCTAATAAGAACTGCAGCTGGTCCTTGCTCAGAAACTAGGACTCTAAGAGGGCAGTCGTATATTTTTCAAAACAGCTGGAAGAAGCGAGCAAAGGTGGCCCAGATGTCTAAGGGCTGTGGCAGCAGTTGTCATGAATATTGAAGAGGCTCAGAAATTTACCTTGGGACAAAGGATTACTGTACTAGTGTCCCACGTGGTATCAGCAGTCCTGGAACAGAAAGAAGCCCACTGGTTATCTTCTTAATGTTTTTTTAAACACCAGGACAGCCTCGTGGAACACATAGAAATTGTACTCTACCTCTTTAGATTTTTCTCTATTTTCGGTGTCACAGTGTGCAGTGTTCTTTGTGTGTGGACGTGTGTGTGGGTTTGCCTTTGAGTTGCTCTGCTCATGGTCTGTAGTTGGGCCTGGTGCAGTATCTATAGTGCAAGTCTATGTGTGCTATGATTAGTTCCAACCCCTTGCCATGGTCAGGGACCCCTTCCACTGGAGCAGCTTGCTCCAAGCTGGTGGTGGTGGCACTGTAGAGGAGCTCACCGTGTGGAGGTGATTCCAAGCAGCAGCTTCCTGTCCTGAGGCAGAGCCAGCCCCAGGCCTCTCCTCCTCTCCCAGTGCTGCAGTTGATGCTCGAGGGGGCATTTGCTGGCTGACCGCTTCCCTGGCTCCCTGACTGTCAGAGAGCAGAAACGAGCTGGTGATTCAGCGTTAAAGGCAGACAAACAGACCTCAGGCTCAGGAAATGGCAGCAGGGTCGCTTCTGTAAGCTGAGACAGCTCAGCTGCCTGAGCGGAGCTAATATTTGAGAGACCGCCGCTGTTAGGTGACCATTCTCATCCCCATTTCTCACATGTATCCATTGAGGCCCGGGGAGAAGACAAGCATGGGGAGCCAAAAAATAGCTGCAGGTCCTAGTGCTGAGTCCTGGGGTTTTGCTGTTTTGGCTGGGATGCCTCTTAGAGGTGACGGAAGGCTATGAGGTCTCCACGCAGCCTTCTCTTCTCCAGGCTGAACAGCCCCATCTTTCTCAGCCTATCTATATACAGGAGGTGCTGCAGTCCCTGCTCTTCTGGACTCGTTCCAAATTTGCACTTAAGGAGCTGGATTGTGATTCAGCAGAGAGCGCTTTCCAGTGAGGCTTTACACAGAGGTAGTTTTAGGTGTTTAAGTGACGATATCCATGTTGTTGGCACCATTCTGGAGGGCACCCTGTGTAGAACCTGACCAGCTATTTGCCTTTGTCGTTACACATTAGGTTTAGGCACAGGGTCTGGCCCTTCACACTTACGGAGCTGGTTTATGGGGTCTCTGAGAGTGCTGCCCTGCAAGGTCACACACAGATGGAGGTTTATTTACATGGCTAAGCAAGGGTGGATTGCCATGTGGGTGGCAGTCCTGTGTCGGAGAGCACCACGTGTAGCTGATGGCCAGCACCGGCTGTCTGTCCTAACACCTTAGGCTCAGGAGCGAGATTTGGCACTTTGGGAGCTGGTTTGTGGGTTAGCGGAGAGAGCTGTCCAGTGAGGCTTTACACAGAGGGAGTTTTAGGTGTGTAAGTAAGTGAGGATATACCTTTTGGTGGCACCATTCTGGAGGGCACCCTGTGTAGAACCTGACCAGGTATTTCTTTTTGTGTTTACACGTTAGGTTTAAGCACAGCGTCTGCACGTTCACACATAGGGAGCTGGTTTACGGGGTGCCTGAGAGCACTGCCCTAGGAGGTCATACGCAGAAGGAGACGTGTGTCATTAAGGGTGACATAAAGGGTGGATTGCCAAACCCAGCGCCAGTTTTTTCCTGGCAATTTAGGCTTAGCATCAGGGTCTGGACACCGGCACTTAGGAAGCTGGTTTGCGGGTCAGCGGAGAGTGCGTCCCAGTGAGGTTTACACAGGTGGACTTTTCGGTGTGCAAGTAAGTGAGCGCATCCGTATTGGTGGCAGTGTTCCGGACAGCACTCTGTGTAGGACATGCCCAAATCATGGTTTGACCTAAACCGTTTTTCTTTGGAGCATGGTCTGGACATTGGCACTTAGGGATCTGGTGTCTCTGTTAGGTGAGAGGGCTGTCCAGTGAGGGTTTACAGAGATGGAGCTTTCGGCGGCTAAGCAAGGGTGGATTGCTGTGTAGGTGGCACTGTTGCAGAGAGCCCCTTGTGTAGCTGATGCCCAGAACCGGGCTTTCCGTCCTAACACATTAGGCTTAGGAGCAGGATTTGGACGTTTGCATTTAGGGAGCTGGTTTGTGGGTCAACGGAGAGGGCTGTCCTGTGATGCTTTGCAGAGATGGACTTTTAGGTGTGTAAGTGAGGGAATCTATATTGTTGGGAGTATTCCAAAGGCTACCATTTGGAGGAAATGCTCAGCTCCTTTTTCCGCCCTTAGGAGGAGATTCAGGACGTTTGCATTTAGGGAGCTGGATTCCGATTCACCAGAGAGTGATTTTCAGTGAGGCTTTACACAGGTGGAGTTTTAGGTGTGTAAGTAAGTGAGGATACCCGTATCGGTGACACCATTCTGGAGCGTGCCCTGTGTAGAACCTGAGCGGCTGCATGCGTCTGTCCGTACCCGTTACGTTTCAGTACAGAGTCTGGAGCTTCTCACTTACGGTTCTGGTTTATGGATTATCTGTGAGTGCTAGCTTGCAAGGGCATTCACTGATGGGAGATTTCCATGGCTAAGCAAGGGTGGATTGCTGTGTCGGTGGCGGCGCTGTGTCGGAGAGCGTGGGAATGCGTGGGACTTGCCTGGTGGGAAGGGCAGGGAGCACAGCATGTTGAACTCTAAGCATCTTCATGTGTCTTTGAACCGTGCAGGTTACCCACGGGCTGAAGGGTGTGCAGGTCGAGAGCAAGGGCCGCCTGTCTCAGAGAAGGACTGTGGCAACTACACCAGCCTGTGGCCGCGAACAAGCTGGGCGACACCAATGTCAGCATCATCCTGTACGGTAGGTGCCCTGGTTTCTTTTTGCAGCAAGGTGTCATGAGGAGAAGGAAGAAGGAGAAGACGAGGAGGAGGACGAAGAGGATGAGTGGCCAGCAATGGAAGGGTGTGGATTTTATTTAGCAATGCCAACCCAGCAAGGTGCCAAATGGCACAAGCTGTGAGCGCTGAGGATACATCAGAGGATGATGAGGAGACCCGCGTTGGCCCTTGCAGGAGGGCACTGCTTGGCGGCGGTCACCTTGGGTGTTTAGGGATGAGCAGCAGGCAGACAGTGAAGAGACAGGACATCGCTGGAACGCAGGCCCAAGGAGAGGCCCCGTGCGGGTAAGGACACGCTCTGGGGACACAGTGTAGGGTATTTGCAGGTTGTCCTATTGGCAGGGATACAGGCAGTAGGTAAGGGGCGCAGGCAGCGGCAGGCTGGGAAGCGTAGGGGTCGAGTGGCGCAGGTGTCAGGCTGCGTGGTGTAGGTGGCATTCGAAGTAGAGTCGGTGGCAGTTTGGCTGGCATAGGTGTTAGCTTGCGTAACAAAGGTGTTAGGCTGGGTAGTGTCAGTGTCCGTCTGGGTCTTATAGGGGTCAGGTTGGATACTGCTGGTGGCACTTTGGGAGCCATTGGTGTTAGGTCTGGTAGTACAGGTGGCTCTTCGGGAACAACGGGCGTTAGGATGCGTAGGGTAGGT
>JBCJKH010054423.1:0-24424 GCA_039877255.1 Loriculus beryllinus
AGTGTTCAAGGCCAGGTTGGACACAGGGGCTTGGAGCAAGCTGCTCCAGTGGAAGGGGTCCCTGCCCGTGGCCGGGGCTGGTCTGGGTACCAGATGCACTTGTCCTTGTGCTACCCCTCTGTGCCCAGGCTCCCTGGGCTGGTCCCTGTCTGCACTGTGCTTGGTTGGGTAATGCCCTGGCTCTTCCCCAGGCAGAAACGTGAGGAAGAGACCCCCGAGGACTTCTTCTACTTTGTGGACTTCCAGCGGCACAACGCGGAGATCGCTGCCTTCCACCTGGACAGGTAAGGACCTGCCTCTGCCCATAGGGAGCCATGGCACAAGAGCCGTGCCGAGCCCTGCAGAGCTGCTCAGCATCAGCCAAGCAACTGCTTTGCAGCATCCTTTTGGGAGCTGATGCGGGTGGCTCCGGCTTGCAGCTGAAGCCCAGCTTTGCCTTGGTCACTGCACTAGAAGAGGCTGGCAGGTGAAGTCCAGGTTGAGAACAGGTCAGGTATTCAGCCACCCATTGACATGCATTGACGTGCACAGACAAGTTCAGGGCACAGCCTGGGTGCACTCCCGGTGATGCAGCACAAGCTCCATCAGCAATCAAAGTGTGTTTTGGATTGAGATAAACAGCAGTGATGCAGTTTGAAGCCCTCAGCTAATGAGTGATTAACCTGGCACCTCTTCCAGCAGGCTTTGTGTCTAATATAATCCAAAATGCCCTTATTAGAAGAGGAGGGCAACAGCCCTCAATGGGATGAGCATTGAACATTAAGGGCAAGTGACCTCGATGATGATGATGGAGCGGGGTCTCAGTTCCCACACCCCATCTGTATGACAAACAGGACTGTAAGTCCCATAGCTCAGATTCTGAGTACAGGAATGAAGAGAGCTGAGTTCCCGTCCCATCTCTGCCCTTACACCACATCGGCCTTCCTCTCTGCATCCCAGCTCCACCAGTAGATAAAATGAGGCCGGGCTGCTTTCCTCAAGCGCTTTGTGGTTTTCAGAGCTGAAAGATGGCAGATGAAAGCAAAGGATTCTATTTTTCTCCTTCTTTAAACATTGCTCAATAAGGAACAGGCTAAATCCTGTTTTGTGCCCAGTTCTCAGAAGCAGAGGGCATTACCCAAGGAGCAAAGCACAGCGTGAGCCAGTTCACCCCGTGGTACTGACTCAGCGATCAACAGCAGCTTTTGCCCCAGGCCCTGGGGTTTAAAGAACATTTAAGATGAATAAGCTGGGTGTGAGAGGCTCTGAGTGGGGCGATGCCTCCTCACCTCCTGCTGTACCAGGGTCAATACATCTTCACATCGAACCCATCATTGTAGAAGGGCCTGAAGGGCTGTTCTGGCTCCCAAAGGACCCCATTTGTGTGCAGGGGATGGGAGAAGCTGGTTAAGGGATAAAGACACGAATCCTGGAGAACATCCAGATTGTTCCAGGCAGCAGCTGTTAAAATACCAAAATCCAAACTCAGCTGCATTTTGGTCCAGAGGCTAGAATGATCCTGGCTGCTTGTTAGAACAAATCTGGGAGGACAAAACAACAGCCATGTGGGTGCAGCGATCAAAAGAGCTCTGGTTTACCAATGGAAAGGACAAGGACATCATCTGCCATCCCACACGCTGTGCAGTGACGTCCCTTTTGAGCAGGATCCTGGATTTCCGGAGGGTGCCACCCACGGTTGGGAGGTTGATCAATGTCACCAAGGAGATCCTGGAAGTCACCAAGAACGAGATCCTGCAGAGCGTCTTCTTCGTCTCACCAGGTAGGTGAGCGTTTGGCTGCCATGAGATGGGGTTAGGCAGGGTTTGACAAGGGCCTGCAGGGACAGGCCAAGGGGAGTGGCTTTAACCTGAGAGAGGAAACTGAGATGAGCTTTTAGGCAGAAGCTCTTCCCTGTGAAAGTGCTGAAGTGCTGGCACAGGGTGCCCAGAGAAGCTGTGGCTTCCATCACTCAATGCAGAAGAGGTCAGTCCAGCTTCCTTGCAGGATCATAGCTCCTTTTCCTGTTCCCTCTCTTCCTCTCCCAGCCAGCAACGTGTGCTTCTTTGCCAAGTGCCCATATATGTGCAAGACGGAGTATGCTGTGTGTGGGAACCCTCACCTCCTGGAAGGGTCCCTCTCTGCCTTCCTGCCATCCCTCAACCTGGCGCCGCGGCTCTCCATCCCAAACCCATGGATCCGGTCCTACTCGTTTGATGGAAAAGAGGAGTAAGTGGGTAAATGTTGCTGCTTCCCATATCTGCATTGCAGGGAGCATGCGGGAGGGAGGATGAGCAGGGTATAAACACACAGACACAGACAGAAACTGTATGTCCAGGCAGAGAAAGGCCAAGGTTGAGAGATTACCCCATAATTAGTCTAATAACACTGGTTATTGACTGGGTTTGACTGTGTGCTCAAGGAGGGAGCTTTAAGTCCCATCTCTGTGTGGGAAACCAGCTTTGGGGTGCTGTTGGGACACAGCAGCAGCAACCACTGAGTGCATCTCCCCCATCTCCTGCAGGTGGGAAGTGAATCCGCTCTACTGCAACACAGTGAGGGAGATCTACCCCTACAGCAACGGCAACCGGCTGCTTAACATCATTGACATGGCCATATTTGACTTCCTAATAGGTAGGGTGAAGGGGGAAATAACCCTTTCTCCCTTCCTCCCTTCCTTCCTCCTTCCCTTCCTTCCAGATCTGAAAGGGAACATAGGATAGTCAATCACATGCAAGGGAATCTCTGTTCTTCTTTACCAGGGAACATGGACCGCCACCACTATGAGATGTTCACCAAGTTTGGGGATGATTGCTTCCTCCTGCATCTGGACAACGCCAGAGGGTGAGGCAGGGGCAGGACATGGGGCAGGGGAAGGTGCTGGGCAGGCACTGCAGCTCCGTGCTCTCTGCTTCATCCCCAGGTTCGGGCGGCATTCCCATGATGAAACCTCCATCCTGGCGCCACTCTCCCAGTGTTGCATGTAAGTGCCAGCCCCGTCCTCCTTCCCAGACACATTGATGTTCCCTGTAATGGGCTGGCAGTGCTTAGTGCTGGAAGCTACCCAGGCCTGGCTCCATCCAGCAGCATGGGGAAGACCCCTGCTAATCCCAGCTGAGGGGCAGGCTCAACACCAGCGCATGGGAATCATTAATTATCCCTAAAACAAGGATCAAGCTTCTGTCTCAGAGTATTAACGTTGCACAGTTATCCTTCCGGGATACTCTCCCATTGAAGCTAAAAGGCCTTGCAAGTGTAAAAGCTTTCACCTGTAGACCAACAGACACTGTGCATTGGCTCAAACCCTCCCAAAAGTGCCCACTAGCATCTCATGGTGATGCTATCGGCCTCATTTGCCCAACACGATCCTCAGCAAAAGCCTGGTGGAACCTTGTTACAGTAAATCAGGTTTCTTCTTCCCATGCCATTAAGAGGCTCATACATTTTACTATTTGGATCCTACCTTCCCTTTCTATTAATTCACACAGATTTAACTTTCAGCTGATGATTTAAGAGACAGAAAAAGCTGCTCTCACCTCTGGTTTCTCTTCAGGAGATGCTAACCCATTTCCTTGCTCCATCTCAGCCTCGGGGTAATGTTAACTGCACTCTCCTCATACACTTCTATTACTGGATCTGATTTTAACTGTTACTTGCACCCAGTGAGCCTTTTCATTTATAACTGCAGTGAATCCTTCTCTTCGCCTCCTATATTGTGCTGTTTGAATTTACTCTGCCTCTTAATTTGGCCTGCATAAGGTTGTATCCACAGGGCAGATGCTATTCTTCCACATCCATCTCCCACAAGCTCTTAATTCAGTTCTCCTGCTAAAAGGCAGTGGTAAGACCTGCAAGTCGCACCTTGTAATAAGCCAGCTACAGCCAAGAACAGCGGAAAAGCAGCTCATAACCTCATTTCCCACAACAGCCAATCCATTTGGAGCGGGGGAGCATCCAAAAACACTGGGAAAGGAAGTTCAAAGGTTTGAGTCAGCACAGAGGCCGCAGATTTCAGCCTGCCCTGACCAAATGAGCTGATCAGGTCACCTCTTTATTCCCACATGGAGCCAGGTACACCTGAGCAGAGCCAAGAGGGACCACTGAAGCCACTGGGTTGCTGAACAAGAGGCCGCTCGCTTCCCTGTTAAACACTTTTGTCTCATTCCAAGCTGAGCTCTTCTCCAAGGCTGACTTCCAGCAGGTCCAATCTGGTATCTTTAGCCCCCCTTTCACAGCTCCCACACCAGCCCTGGTCCCACACACTGAATGCTGCTGCTCTCCTCTCCCAGCATGGCTCCGAGCACAGCAAACGGTACCAATACAGCCTTGCTGCAAGAGATGGTCCTTATCCTGCAAGGGTCAAAACCCTCAGCAAGGCACAGATAGACCCAAACCAGCTTCTTCTTGGCTGATGAAGTCCTTGGAAGGCTGTGGGTCGGATCTCCCACAGCTGGGTACAACAGCAGGGTTACAGCTGCCCTGTGGCATCTCCCTTCCTCCCCATGTCCCACCTGCTCCTTGTGTAACCATTACATCATTATATCAGCCATTCCCCACGGGGTCGGGCCATCCCATTCTCCACCTCCAAGCCCTGTTCCTGCTCGGAGCAGAGCAAACACAGCTGGTGTTTACCCACAGCAGCTCCTCGGTCAGCCTTTGCCTGCAAGGGGAGCACACAGAGGCTGCGGTTCACATCTGCTCTGTGCAGAGCATCCTCTGGCTCCAGCTGTGGTTTAAAGCCTCACTGCATCCTTAGCAACAGGCATCACTGATCAAAAACCAAGGGTATGCACCTCTAGAGCACTTCCAAGTGTAATCCAGAGACTGCTCAGCCAGGAATGGCAGCAGCAAGAAGCCTTTTCCCTCGCAGCACATCCTGGTATAGCTGCAGAGCACTGTTCCCAATCGATGCCCAAGGTAAATAACAGGCACACAAGGTAAATGCTGGAGCTGGTTAATACATTTCTCATTATACCTTCTTCCATCTGAAAACTCTGGCTCAGCTAAACTGGAACGGCTCCACAAACACGGGTGACTTTGTTTCCAAAATTTAAAGGGCAATAATTAAAACCACTCATTAGTTTCAGTCTCAGAGATGCTGAAGTCAAAACACTTTTGCTGAGGGTTAAATAAATGGTTTCGGAATGCTTTGTTTCATGCCCAGAAGCGTTCCAAGGTTAGGGCTTCCCATCCCACTTTCTGTCAAAGGTTTAATGTTTAAATCTCAGTAGTGCTGAAGGTGAAAAGCCGCAGTTAAATCAGTGCCAGGAAACATCCCCTCTTTTCGCTCAGTTTTGACAAGAGATTTCTTTCCTCCTTCGTGTTTTACCTGCCCTCACCCCATAAATGTCATCCCTGGGAACATGGCACCACTCTGCAGTGATGTAGGGAACTGGGCCAGCGCTGCCTCGGAGTGAAAACACCCTTTACCCAGAGCTTCTATCATGATGCTCCCTCAAAATGACAGGGACCTGCAGAACAAACACTCCACAGGCTGGAAAAACAGGAAGAAGCAGAAGTTTCTGCACAAGTTTTCATTGCTTTTATAAAGGGAAAGCTTTTCATAGAATCATAGAATGGTTTGGGTTGGAAAGAACATTAAGATCATTCAGTTCCAAAGTTCTTTGTTCAGTACCTTCACCCACCTCTGCCCTCCCTCCTTCCCCCGCTCCCAAGGGGCACAGGCACCTGGTTCTTGCTCGGATGCTGCATTAGGATCTTGCATTAAGATGTCTCATTTCTTCCAGAATCAAGAGGACGACGTTACTGAGGCTGCAGCTCCTGGCCGAGCCCGAGTACCGGCTCAGCGACGTGATGCGGGAATCTCTGCTGCAGGACCGCCTGGCTCCCGTCCTCACCGAGCCCCATCTCTTGGCTTTGGACCGAAGGTTACAGCTCATCCTGAGAGCTGTGAGGAAATGCATAGACACCTATGGGGAAGCCAAGGTGGTTGCCAATGACACCACGCAGCCCGAGGCTCCTGCATCTGACAGAGTGAAGCTGACCACTTAAACAGCCTGGAACTCGTGCTCGGAGGTAGGGAAAACCCCTGCAAGGCAAGTGGGAAGCTTTAAGAGCTGGTGATTTCCATCTACAAACACTTGCGGAGACTGAGAGGGGAGAAACCCTTCAGAATATGATCAGGAATCACACTGGGCTCCTGTGCTGGGTGCTTGACCAAGCTGCTGTGCTTGGCCCGTGTGTTGGTAAGTTGTGGTCTGAATGCAGCACATCTTCATGCCCTGAGCACCAGCTCTACGGTGGGAAAGCAGGGATGATCTCTTCTGGAGCTGCTCATGCCCTTGGGAGGGTGGGGAACACACGGCCATTGGTTTGCCCAACCTGCTGGGTTGCTGGTGAAGGACACAAACGAGAACCAAGGATGAGGCTTGAATAAAGATGCCAAGAACATTTGCCTCTTATTAAGTCTGTTCCATAATCAAGACTGAATTTGAGAGCAATCTTACTCCACACAGGCAGTGCCTGTGAGACAAGGTAAGGTACTGATCCAGCATGGTTGGACTGAAGAACATCTGCACAGCTTTCACCATCAGGCCTCTCCATTGCCTCTTGTTCTCCTTAAGAGTGATCAACCCACTTCACCTCAATCTGTGCATGTCACTCAAAAGCCCACCACCCCATAAGGCAGTGAAACCACCTCTACTTTTTACCTGCCTCATGGGTACAAGAGCCAGTCTGGGGTTATGGGAGAACAGCAGGAATGTGGTGCCTTTGACCCCAAGAGAAATCAACAACCAACCAAAGCCAAACCCCAAACTGCTCAGAGACATACATCTGTAATCACAACTCAAGAAGGCACTCACTGAAAACATTGTGCCAAACTCGGGGGGAGGGATTTACCTCAGGTCACCTTCTCATAGCTTTAGAATCACTTAAGCTGTCAGGATTCCCTGGAAATGGTGTCTGTCCTGCCGTCATCATTCTGTGTTTTGAGGAGATGCAATAGAAAGTGGAGATCAAAATAGCATAGAGAGGGAGTTATCAGATCTCTCAATTTGCAGTTTTCCCCTTGCCTCCCAATGATAAGGCTTAAGAATAACTCAATAAGGGCTTTCTAATAGCTTTTACCTTTACCTGCCCAAGGAGGATTGCACTGAGCCTTTTGGCAGCTTTGGGAAAGCAGTTGAGATCTCTGTTGATCATTTATCATCCTTAAGGAGAAAAAAGCTCAGACAAAAGCCACACCACAACCAGCTGCCAGCAGCTCCTTCTAAACTCACCAAACAAAACCCATTGCAGCACTGCAGAGCTCTCACAGGAACATCCCACGACCACAGTACAAGCGATGGGGCAGCAGTCGCTAACGGGTTCTCAGCAGGCTCCTGCAGCATTCCTATAGGCTGGAATTCTGCCCAATCTAGAGGGAACTCGGTCACCCTGGCAGTAAGGGCCTGGATCACACAAGGAGGGAACAAAGCCCCTTTGGCCACAGCTATTGTTTTCACAGGCGATTGTATTGACAATTCAGCTCCACAGTAAGTCCACAATACACCCGTCTCCACACTGAAAAGCCACAGGGGAGAATGAAGTTGTAATTGAGTATGTTCCTACAGGGCCCTGCTCTATTCATCCCTATGTTTGAGGAAGCTTGGAATGTTTCTCCTTAGCAAAGAGATTCCTCCAGTATTCTCCCAACCAACCCTAAACCCCACACCACACTCCTTCAGTCTCTCCTGTCCTGTCATTCTGCCGTATCCTTCCACCTCCAGCTTTCCCAAAGCCAGGTTTTAGGCAGTCTCAATCAATCAAACAGAATTCTCAGCACTGGGGGGCATTCCGACCTTTTCATTCTTGCAGACAGAGAACAGGTGACAATGAAAGCATTTAACTCACTCTCAGCATCAACAGCGCTAGGGTTGCTTCCATGCAGGGCACTGCATTCCCAAAGCCGTATCTCCCTCTACTGGTGACTTTCTGTGCACTTACAAGTCCGAAATGACTTGGGTGACTTGGCTCGAACAGGAAGCACATGGCAACAGAAGATAAGATTAAAAGTCAAGCTATAATGTTGCAAGTTTAAGTTTTACTTTAGATGGGAAGAGTTCTGTTTTCAGCCTGTTATTCTGGTCAAGGGGTGAGGGAAAGAGAGAGCTGGAGGAAAGAAACAGAGCCAGGGATGTTCAAATGGCCGGGGCACTGATGAGGGGTGGGGGGAGGCAAAGTTGCCTTCTCCTCATTTTTATTCTCCTTTACATGGTAGGTTTTTCATGTATCTTCAAATGGCAACAGCTTTGTCAGAGCAGGATGTAAAACGTGCCCAGCCTGAGCTGCTTCAGGTCATCACTTTGAGGTTTTTCCTACTTCATCATAGTATGAAGATCCCCCTCCTCTATTTCCCCACCTGCCCACCAGAAGTCATTCATGAGTGATTATCACATGTTCAGGATTTCACAAAGATGGGAGCAAACCACTTAAGAGAAGCTTATGAGCTCCAGTACTGGTGTCTGGGCTGGGAGTTAACCACCTTAACATGAGATCAAGGCAGCAGGAGGTGTAAGGAAACACTTAACCAAGACACAAGAACCTTCTCACTTCAAAAGCCATCCCGTGCCAGAACTATGGAGAAGTTCCCAGGTCGCAGGGGCATGTTGGCTCATGGAGACCCAGCTCTCTGGCAGGGTCAAGACTTGAACTCAAGCCTTCAGAGTTAACACAAAGCGAATCCATTGAAGCTTCTTAGCTTTTACCACTTCATTCATAGTCATTCTTCTAAGGCTAAAGGAAAATACAATGTGGGGAAAACAAAATGGGGGAAAACAAGAAGAGACTGATTGCATTTAAGAATTTAAATCATTTTATTGCTTTACCTGCCATTACGACAATCTATAACAAAAGGAATATAATATATTAGCACATACAGTAAATCAGACTTATATAGTCAGGTAACAATACAAAAATGGTCCTCTGGTTGACTATAGCTTTCTAGGGCAATAGACTTCATCAATTCGCTAAAGGTGGACTAGCAAAGAATTACTTCTAAAGCCCTGAAGAATGTTAGCTAAGGCAAAACTATGCCAATTGTGGTTTCAAACATACTTCAATTGCACACAAAGGTAAAGCTATAACTGTGGTTAATATTTAACTCAGACTTAGCTGATTTATCTTAAAATCTTGTAGGTAAAACTACAAAAGGGAGTAATCAGCAAGCTAAAAAGATGCAGTAGTGAAACCTGGTTAGAAAGCCTTATATAAAAAAAATGTGCCTTTTGTTGTGGAGCTCTAACTGGTTTACATTGGTTTTGGTGCTTTAAAGTAACACAAAGAACACATCTGAACAAAAAACCTGGATAGAGTCAAAACTTATGGAAAGTTTAACCAAAAAGAAAAGGAACCAAAAAGGTCGGGTTTGCTTATTCCTTAAGGGCTGTGGCTGAAATCCTCTACTCAAGGTCTCCTAAAGAGAGAGCTCAAATCACAAGTGTTTAAATCCCATTATTGGGATTTCAGGTTCAGAAACAGCCTGAAACCTTCTGTGAAGGCTTGATGCCCTCAGTATTGTTTTGTATCAATTCCCAGACTCTTGATTATCTACATGCCTTGGAGAGTCTGGAACTGGAATCCATCCGACCTCAGAAAGGAACTCAAATGAGGGCTCCATCGTTAGAAGTAGTTGCACAACAAATGCAGAACCGCTTGCTGTCACTCCCAAATACAAACCTACACTACTTTATATAAATTACAGTTTAAAGGAAACCTTAAAAATTGCCTACCGTTATTGAACCGTGGAATTCCATAAAAACTTTGGGGAAGTATTGGTGTGCACAGAGTAATGGAACACAAAGCTGGTAAATAGTGAAAGACAGTTAAGACTCCGCAACATATTGAACTTGGAAAGAGAGAAAAGAGTGTGAAATATGCATCATGTTATATTCTGTCAGCAAGGAAAGAGAATGCACCTTCCGTGTTTGAACTAGATTTATCAGTAACCACTTAAAAAGGATTCATTGACTGATTTAAAATCTTAATAACTGAGTGTTGCAGGAAAGGTAAAACATTCACTTCTGCCTTATGTTCTCTACCAATAACAATGATATCCATATAGACCACCAATCTCACCACCTGCAACTGGTGCCGGCCATAAAGACTCCACATTTCTTTTCCTTGCTAACAAAGGGTTCACCTGAACTGATGATGTTTAAAAAAGTCAACTGAGGAATACACAAAGCAAGCAGAAGTCACCGAGGCAATAAAACGTTTGCTTCCAATTCCTACACCAACCTAAGTACTAGAACATTACTCACAGCTGGACAGCTGCACCATTCTTACACCAACCTATGTACTACAGACCAAAGTCAGACGTTTAATGTCACATTTGGTTCTTGCCACTTTGAACGGGAAGAGTTGTAAATGGCTGAAGAAAGAAAATCAGTTGCGGCAAGTCAGCAAATGAAGAAACAACAGCAGCAGCTCACCAGAACTAGTAACCTTGGAAGCTTTGCTTTACACTTGACAGGAACAGAACTAAGCAACCTTAACCCAGCAGACACAGGAACAATTATACTGTTAAATTCCAACTGTGGCTTTCTTAGCAGCTGATGCCTCACGATTGAACCCAGGATTACAGTACCCGGAGAGTTAAAAAAAGAAGAAACCCCCAAGCCCCAAGAAGCTCAATTACAAGGGCAGTTCTCATTTGAAAACAAATACAGCAGATGATGAACACAGCCTTAAAATCTGTCCAACAGTTGGAGATTAACTCCTTTAAAAGTACTTTTCCTCCCCCTCTGCTGTCACCTCCTTACTCTATGGCAATGAGCACAGTGCCAGGAGGGCTCTCCCTCGCTGAAGCAAGGCTGCATTAGCCCGAGTTGGACACTGTTGCACAGAGAGAAGCTGTAAGAGCAAACATCTTCATAAAACTTGTGTTCTATTCATTTAATGGGACAGAGAGCACAGAACCAATATGCTCCAAATTAAAAATAGTGCCATGATAAGCAATTTTTTTTTGTTGTTTTTCTCTTTTTTAAACAGACAGGAAGCTGCAAATGCCAGTGGGCAATGTGGCTCTGCACAAGGGTAATAAAGCAGTCTGCATTCGTGAAGCATGTTTTGGGTAGGGAGGAAGGTTTCAGACAGACAGTGATACAAAACTGTTGTACTGCTGGATGTTGCGCTTGAGAATATCGGAGCAGGGCCCCAGGACACGCTCAAACCGGGGTCGATCGAGCTTTACACATTTCAAGAGGCCACGAGCAACCACGGTGGCAGCACGGGGACGGTTCATCAGCAGAGCTATTTCACCTACAGCAACAGGAGAGCATGAACAGAGTTAAAACCAAGGTGCCAAAGAGCCAAAGAAATTACCCTGTTGTGTTTCAAGCTGCTGCAGAATACCCTGTTATAAATTGTTACATTATACCCCAAACTCCTCCAGGAGCACACACATCCAGTCCTTATCCATGATCCAAAAATAGATCAATATGCACCAGACAAGTGATTAGTTCCATGCTCCATGGAAGTTCCACCCAAGTTCCAAGTTCCATAGGAGATTATCTCAAAGTCTTCACAAGTAACTATAACAGAATCATAGCCTTTTTCTTTGCCAACATAGGTAAGTATTTGCAAGCCAAAGCAACTTACAGACCACGTAACTTTTAGCTGAGTAAGAACACATTCAATGGAAGGAGAAAACCCCCAGATCTGCACTTGCAAGACTATATCCAGAGTACCACACAGTTTCAAGGTCCCCAAAGCAGAGCAAGTCCAGCAGTGCCACCCAGACGGTTGAGGACTGCAGCACAAAGAGATGCTGGAAGAGCTGTGTTAGTCTGGCCTGAAGAAAAGGCAGCTGAGGAGGGAATCTTATTGCTGTCTTGTAACAAGAGATCATAAAGACAAAGCTAGACTGACTGCCTTTTGCACAGTGAAAGGCAAAGAGAAAGCAACAAGTTGCAGAACAGGAAATTCTTGTCAGGCATAAAGAAAAACTCTTCACAACCAGGCTGATTAAGCAGTGAGAGGCTGTGGGATCTCCACCCCTGGAGACACAAGAGACTCAAGTGGACACAGCCTTGAGCAGTGTGATGCAATTTCAAAGGAGGCCCCTTCTAAACGAAAGCACTCTAGAACAATCCCAGTTCTGTGATCCCCACACATACCTGAAAGCCAAGTGACTGACACTCACCTGACATTGAGTGAAACCACAAGAGGCAGCCAAAACAGTAATTACGCAAAACCATCCCATCACTATCATGCACAGCCATCACCCACACAGCAGAGGTAGAGCAGTGACAGTTGTGTGAGTAACCATCGTGGGCACTACGTAACTCACCAAAATAGTCTGAAGGTGCCAGTCTGCCCACTTCAACAAACTCCTCATTCTCTGACCGACGCTGTAGCACTGCAGCTGTGCCCTTCAATAAATCACAGCAATGAAACAACTGGAATTCCCAGCATCACTTAAAAAAACATTGAATTCCACATGGAATCAGCTGCTTTACAGAAATAACTGTTAGGATGGCTCAGCCTAGGGACCACGTCAGTCCTTGCCCAATTTACCAGACTACTCTTTAAGAACAGCTGGTCCTTCCTCCTCTTGAAACATAAATGTCTTGGGTAGTTAGATACCCATAGCACTGACTTCTTTCTGGTTTTCCTCATGACAGCAAGAATATTACAGTCTGAGAGGCAAAAACCCACCACAACAAAAAAGACAGAATACAATGATACCACTAGCAAGACACTACTAGCTATCTAGAACAGGTCTCTACTCTTCTGTAAAAGATACACTGATTTCTGCCAGAAACTTGTTTTTTCCTATAAGCACTATTTGCAAAAATAGCAAAATTAACTATATGCTTCTGTATGTCCAGCAAGATTATATTCCTTTAGGAATTCTCTAGAAGTGCATCTTCTATTCCATATTTTCCTCCAAGTGTCTATTTAGGGGCAGAATAAGCCATGTTAAGAATAAAAAAAGTAAAGTTTGAGCTTTTAATTGGAGCTCACTTACCTCCAGGATAATGAAGAACTCATCTCCTGGCTCTCCCTGCACCACAATCTTTTGCCCATCCTCAAACTGTACTGGCTCCAGTGCATCAGCTACAGTGAGACGCTCCCACTTGTCCAGAGATTCTACAGAGTTAATAGTCCATTAACAGAACAAAACACAAACACACTTTTTGCTCTCTTTACAAAGAGGTCAACTGATTTCTGGCTACATTTGTGTATCAGATAAAGACCTGAATTAAGAGTTGATTTGGAATGATGCAGAAAAGCAATACAGGGTTTGCAGTCAGTCTTAGTGGATGACTGCAATAGCCTGCCATCATAACAATGCTGGGTAACAGCCTTATTGCAGTGTGGCAATTTATTCCACTCCAGAACAAAAATCTAGTCACTTACCCAATATAGATACTTTACTAAGGAATTCCTCATACATCTTTCTCTTTCTCAAAGTGCTTCCCTAAAAGAGAAACAAACCCCAGTTTTCTTTCTACTTCACATTTTACATGAGGCTTCAAATAAATCTCAAGACAAATTAAGCAGACACACCACATCCTGCCTCAGACTCCAAACCCACAAGACTGTGCTTTAATTATTTCAGAGCTGAGCAACCTTCATAAAGTATTTAAGATTTATTGCAGCCTTAATTTTCGTTTCTGAAATACATTCTAACCAGAACTCACAATACCTGCTTAAGTTAGTTTCAACTGCTGTTCACTCACACCACTATACACATAGAAAGCTAAGAACAGAGCAGAATCAAAACATCTAGCAAGTTAACCAGTAGGTATTACATTTTTAGTCTAGCTTAATGCCGGTAAAACAAAACCAACGGTATTGTTTGCTTACTAACGCAAGGCTCTCCCTTGCCCCATGCCTGATAAACGTATGCTGAGTGATTTGCTTTATGATTACAAAAGAGATAGCAGGACTTTGAATAACTAACTCCAGCAAAGGACAGGCAAAGGGAGAAGGTCAGAAATGGTCAGTATAAGTTGAGTGAACAGTAAAACCAGAAGCATAATTCCAGGTTATACACACAGTTGCTTGAGTCAATGGCATAAGCCACACATCAGCTAGAGGAATACTTACCATCAGGATCCTTCTGTAGCTATCTCTGTCAATGCCCCACAACTTCACATTTGTCTTTGCTTTGACAGTTGCAGCTCGGGGAGTTCCATATATAAGGGCAAGTTCTCCAAAGCTTCCACCCTCACCAACACTGGTTGCCCACTCGCTATTCACGTAAACCTGAAAGGCAGAGCACAGTAAGCCAAGACCCACAATGTGCTGTGAGCTGGTCAGAGACAACGCAAAGCTCCTGCTGCCCTGTATGTCCTTTACAGCAAAGGGAATTCTCAGGTCTGTGCAGTCAGAGTTCACCATTAGAGCTTCAACAACTCTTTACAGCCAACCCTAGTCCCAGCCACAATTTCTACTTTCCTTGACAAATGGACTCTCTCATTTATCACATGCACTGAGGCCTTTTGATAGGAAATAAAATGTGAACAAAGTCTTTGTCAAAGAAAGCCATAGATTAGTTTGACTGAAAAATCAAAAGCCTGGTCATTCTTAAAGCCTGTCTCACACCTCAACTGGACTCCACCCTGCAGTTGTAAAGCATTAGTATTGCGTTGATGTCCAAAGTGTTCATTTTGAAACTCAGCACAACTCAGTCTGTGCAGCCAGACTGAGACATCAAGGAGCAAAGAGGCTCCAAAGCAAAATATGCTTCTACAATAAGAAATTATGACGAGAAAAGCTGCTAAAGGAAGGGCCTGTACAAATATCAGCCTATTCTGCTAGGAATGAACATATCGTTAAGAAGCTACCAAAAATGCTTACATCCATTTCTCCTTGATCAACAACATAGAAGTTATCACCTTCATCACCTACAGAAAAAGAAATTGAATACAGATTAAAAAGAGCAAAGTTAAGCAAACATTCACATTCCACAGAGCTGGCACCTCTGTCTACTTTGATGCTTAGAATCTAATAAGGTTGACAGAGATGAACCTTTGCACAGTGTGCAGGTGGAAATTTCATTGTGCTGATCTTGCACTCTGCTCAGTCCTGTGAGAGGACATCTGCTGGTATGTGAGAGATCAGCAGCATTGCCAGGATCAATGGAAAGGTGGACCAGACCCATAAACTGACATAAGGTGTGCTACAGAGCTATCAAAGGACAATCTTTCCAATAGATAACACACGCAATGAAACCACACCTTCCTACAATTGCTCCACTCCTCACTGCAGTACGAGCTGTACTTCAGGTAACAGAAAACAGGGTCACTGCAGCCAGACAATGGCTTTATTTTCAAAGCAAATCCCAAAACTAGTAAGAGCATTAGGCCAGAGCCCTCTCACCACCTTCAACACACTCATCAGTGCAAACACTGTCACTTACCTTGCTGTATGACAGTCTCTCCTGCAATGTAGGTGACGGGGAACATGGCATCAAAGATGTCACTGAAGAGAAGGAGACCAAAATTAGACAGGCTCCTGGACAACTGCCATGCACACGTTCATCCATCTGCACCTCCAACCCACCAGTACTCTTCCTATAACCTGCATGGTTACACGGACTGCTGTAAAGAGGCCGTACAGCTCTGTACATTAAGACTACAAAGATCTTTTCCTACCTTCTCTCATTATCATCAAGATGGGCAAACAGCACATTCTTCTCGATAGCTTTTGCCAAAGCAGCCATAGTCTTATAATCTTTTGGAATAACCTAGGATAGAACCAGAAAACTAACAAATTAATTTTTCCAAGAACAATTTCTGCATTCCCCAGGGTAAATGAACTATTTAAGTTGCTACGAAACACTGGCTGTTTCTTTCAAGTACTACAGATCTAAACCCAAACACAGTCGATGCTTACAGCCACTTAGGGCAGGAGGTAAATAAAACCTTGTATTATTTTATGCATCTGTAAAAGCATATCCCTTGTTTGTAAGCTTTTCTGCAAGAGCACAAGTTATCTGTTCAGCTTGTTTTCCTGCGAGTAGCAACAGGCCTGCTCTGCCATTAGGCTCAATGTAATGTTGTTGCAGCTGTGGAATAACTGGAAGCACTTTGTTTTTATTTATATCATATACAAATATATGGACATCTAAATATATGTAACTTCAAAGGGAACAGGTCTGAGTTATGCATAAATGGTTTACTCACATGGCAGTTTATTCTAACCTCCAATTAAACAGCTAGACACAGGTCTGCTTTTTACAGTTACCATAAGATTTAACAGGCTGCAATTTAATACGCTGGGTAGAAGGTGGTCTTTGATAAACTGTTGGACTGTAGATGCTATTATTGGCAGTGTTCAAAAGTCAGAGCACCTTTCTAACATAAGATGCAGCATCCTCTTCTGTATAGACTTCTGCACTGATGGCCCCACGCCGCCTTCGACCCTTAACCACAGGGTTCATAGGAGGAGGAGGGGAGATTTCATCCTCCCGTGAGTCTGAGCGAGAACCAGACTTCTGTTGATTCAACAACTGCTTTGTTTCCTCCTAAACAGGAAGGAAGACATGTTTGTGTCACATCATCCAGTACAGAAAAAGGTCATTATATATCATATTCCAAGTTAGCCTGCCAATGCAAGGGAGCTTCCTGCGTACTGTTAGTCCCACATTAAGGAAACAGGAGACTACAGTAACCAAGATCAAAGGCCTTTCAAAACAGATGGCAGATATGCCTTTCATTCATAACATTCATATCACAATGGTATTTATTTTAATAAGTCCCATGAATAGTTTAATAAATTAAGAAGGATAAATAAGTTGATTTTATTTTCCACTGGTGTATTCAACTGGCAATGAAGACATTCTGCAAACGCTAAAAGACCTTTCCCCACTGTAAACCTATCAGCTCCCCCTCAGCTGCGAGGTGTTGAGCCTTGTTTGATGGGAAAGACAGAAGAGGAATTCCTCAGAAACACGTGTTACATGAGAAGCTTTTGAAACAAGGTCAAGTCATGGACCAACTGGATACTCAATAACCAACAGTTGTTCTGGGAGGAAGAAATATGAACACTGCTTACAGAAGAGCTGGAGGAAGGATGCTGGAGGCCAAAGAGCAGAGTTCTTTCCACAAACTCCAGATTTGCCAGCTTTGCACATCTCCTTATTTCCCTCTCAGTTACCTGTAGTGCTGTGTTGTAGTGACACTGTACAGACTAGTGTACTTACAGTAAAATGAAGTCTAACTAGACACACAGACATCTGATTCTTCTGTGTACCAGAAGATTCACTTTAATCAACTACAATCAGATTAAAAACAACATAAAAGCCAACCTTGGAGCCAGAGAATTTGCATCACAGCAGCACAAACGACTTTCCCAGCATTTAGGAAACAGGATTTTTGGGCCATGCCTTTAAAGAACAAGGAGTCATCTGTTCTCTGGGAGCTCTTTGGAAAGCTGGGTTTGTCCCAGTGTCCTTGATGAAGCTGTCCCTGCCACACTGCTGCTGCCTGGCTGCCACGCTCCATTCCGGAGGTGCACAGAGGCTATGTATAACAACAGTGCTTTGAGGAAAGGGACATCAGATAACCATTACAGCAAGTGTACATTTTACACCTCTCAGATAGCCAAAGAGCAAGCACTGATCCATCGAGTTATATTTCACTTCCTGCTTTTGGCCCATTGAGAAAATAGTGCTACATTTCACAATGATGGGAGCAAAACGTATTTAAAACCTTGTGTCTCCCTCCTGGTTTTTAAAGAAGCGAATCTGAGATGAAGTTAGAAACAGCTGGAGCAGTCCTAAGTGTTCAGCTTAAACTGCCTCTACAAAGTGGACAATGCCACCCACCACAGAAACATACTGCTCATCCACATAGTGATACTTAACCCATTCAAAAAACCTTGACACTTTAAAGAAGTGAGCACCAGCTGCTGTATTCTTTCCAGTATCACATAAAATGTAAAGTATTGAGATGCTGTGGCTTTCAGAGATGGCAGCATTTAGCAAGGAGCTGTGTATCAAGAGTTCAACAAGAGACTCATCAAGTAACAGCCCACTCAAAGAACCCGCACTAACAGAAAGAACACAACTGGTAACTTCTGCCTGAGCTGAGATTTAACATTACTATATTAAATAGAAGTGTGTAACGGGCAAAGAAACTAGTTACAGATGGGTAAGATAATGTATTATCTTAAAATACACCAGCTAGTCTAAGGAGACTATGTACACACTCATCAAGAGGAAGATTATCCCTAACGAGACAAATCTCCCTATATTCACATTGCACATTGTAAGGCAACACTATGGCATGGAGTAAATGGCATACTAAAGTCTCATTGTTTTCACACCAGTGGCTTTTAATGTATTTATCTTTTTAAAATAAACCTTTATCATTTATGATACTAAACCACCACCAGATCAGTGAAAAATAGCACTAGGACCTGAAGAAAGAGCAGCAGCTGTTATTCTCAGTCACCCTCAAATTTAGCCAGTGGTTATAAGTGAGAAAATGCATTCGTTCTGGCTTAGAAGTTAAAAAGCTGTGTTTAAATTAATCACAAAGTGGACAAAGGCATTCATTTTGCTCTGTGTTGATCAGTATAACCATGACCAGGACGTTAAAAACGTTTAGTACTAAAGTTAGCCTTTTTATTACACCCATGTCTTTCCCGATGCTGGTCTTTCAGCTGATGAAGCAGTTCAAAGTTTTCAGTGTCAGTGACCACTAACTGTAAATTCTATTCTTCCTGACAAGTAAGAAACAACTATTAAGTCAATTTCAATTATTACAAGTAAGGGATATTCAAGTGTTGAGACTTCACACACTCACATTTCAGTGCATCAGCTACTGAAGACCTTCCCAGTTCCAGAATGATGTTTTACACTGTATGCTCTGGCACCCCCTGACTGTCATCACACCAGAAATTGTCTCAGTTTCTTCTGAGTAATAAGAATTTAATCTTTATTAGCTCCCACCGTATCTTCAAAACCCCAACACTCACAAACTAAAACACAAAGTTAAAAGCTCTGCCATAATTCACGTTGCACAGTGCATCCTTCCTGACTCCCATGTTTGGTAAATGAAACACTGAAGAAAACAGGGAAACACTCAGCCATATATCTGTGGAGACAAAGTGGGTAGCAGGGAGCAGGTACAGTGCCTAGATGACAGTCACACTTCATCATTCCAGCTTTCTATGAAGCCTAATATCCACCTAACTGCATAGCACACAATATTGCAAATACACACTTACTCCAGTGGACAGCCTTGGAGATTCATCTGGCAGGCTCTAATAATGATCTCTACATCAAATTGCCATAGCTCAAGCTACATTACACAGCCAAGCACAGCACTGGATGGCTATTAGCTTTTAGTATGCACCAGTGCTGCACAGCAAAAAGAACAGAAGCCTTGGTACATCACAAGCAGACAAAATAAAAGCAATGTGCAATAATTAGGTTCATGTAGCAGCTTTCATAACTCAGCAGAAGACATCCGAATTCCTATAGCAGCTACAACGGGCTCAGAGACAGTTCATTTCCATGTTTCTGAACATGAATTCAAAAGCATGTTTAAACGTCTTCAACGTATTTTAGTAACACGACAGTGAATCAGCTGCGTGTGTGCGCTGTGGAAGAGATGACTTGTCAGGATAACTAGAGACAAAATAGCAACCTCGCCTCAGTTTCCTTCCAAACTCAATCTTAAATACCGTATCTCAACCTCAACTTTTATTCAAACAGCTTTAGAAAGCAGATTGAAAAGTTGTTCTGCTTTATTAGAGATGCAGCAGACATTACTTCTGGAAGGTGAAGAAGAATCTGTTTCAATCATTTCTGCTCGACCAGCTCTGGGTTAGAGCTGGTTAATAACAGCACTTCACATTTATGCTATTCAAGCAAGTGATGTCAGGAGTTTGCTAATATAGCACAGGATATCCACTGTTCCGGTACTTGATAGCTACTGAGGTGCTGTGTTACCTGGTCAAACCAAGACCAAGGCAAGAAAGATACTGTGGTTTCACTTGTAGCTGTCGCTGCACCAGTGGGCACACATAACCCATCCCAACACAACTCAGAATAAAAGACCTTGACCAAAACCATAAGAGGAATTCAAAGGAAAGCACATTATCTAACCAGTTTTATTTTCAGCTTTCCTGTGGGCTGCCCGAGTACAGCACCAGAATAAAACCATCAAGAGTTAGTCAACTCCAGAATACATGGGATTTAAGCTCAGAGCTAGACTTGGCCTGCTAAAAACAAATTCAGCTTCCCTAAATCAATAATAATTACTATTAATAACCCTACACGTTGGCTGTAAGTCCACTAGAAAAAAGCATCCAAATACTCCCATTTTATATCCCAAGTTATGGACTGGTTTACAGTTTATTCCAAGTCCAATACACTTTGTGAAGTTTTGTATATGAACACTTGTGGTGATGTTTTAAAGCAATTAATCTATCAAAACCTCAGAATCCAAGGTAGGGAAGGAGGCACGGTAACAGTCAGGGACAGTGGAGTCTTAACACCATGATCACTACCTAGTTTGCTGCTGCTTTCTCTCTGAAACTACACAAAAAAAGAGTCAGACATATTACAGAGCCGTTGGTCACTTAATAAACAAAATGTTCCTCAAATACATGTAAGCTATAGGTTCATTTACACCATTTGGCCCTTTTCTCATATCTACCTTAAACACTTCCATTAAAAGGCAATTTCCACTGTACATATTTATACTCACTAGTGTCTCTCTCTTTCTTCTTTATGTCAGGAATTAGAAACTAGCTAGAATTAAAAAAAGAGTAAGATACAAGCACTGAAAGCAGCACCTGCAAATGACTGCTGTACTGAACAGAGTTGTCATACCTCATACTGGCCTTTCAATCCTCCCATTTTCAGAGCTGCTTCTTTTCCTGTCTGCTTAGGTATCAATATATAAAATGAACAGTTCAAAAGAATGAGAAATCAAAGTTTCAAGTACAAGCACCAGGATGAGAAAATGCTCTCCATTCCCAGCATCACAGGATGCTTCCAACAAGAAGAAAAACACCAAGGAGACCTTGAGGACAAACGCAAGAGAGACAACAAAGCTTAATGCCAACACCGAACTCCCAAGAGAATCTCTCCTGGAGATTTGGAATGCAAATACTGTTTAACTTCAGCTTGGGCTAGGTATTGACCTGCTATTCTGTGCTTACCTGAATTACTGTAAACCACTGTCTCAATACAAGAAATCAAATGCCTATCGCAAGTGTCTAATCAAGGCCAAACACCACAGTTGTCACCTAACTACAGCCACGATCATGTGTGTTACCTATTAGCTTCTGCAATTAAGCATTAGATTGGGATTACATCTGCATCCAAGCTGGGTAAATGTGTCAGTTTATGCTTTGTTATGACAGAATTGCTTTTACACTGTGATCAGCTAGCATAAACTGGAAAATAGGATTTGTCTTCCAAAAGCATCAGTCCTTATTTCAAACAGCTGACATGAACACTGGTCAAACCTGAAGCTCAGCCTCTAAATCCCAGAGATGATGTAAAATTAGATTGTTCCCCTCTCCTTGCCCGCCTCGCTCTGTATTTTTACCTTCTCCAATCGTTCAAAGTATTCCCTGAGGAATCCCATGGGTCTTTCAGGTCTCACTGTGCATAACTGTACAATGCAATCCTTCAGGAGTTGCTGGATGTTGTGTTTTTGGACATAAAGTTCACATTCCCGAAGACTACGCTCCTCCTCACTGCTGCTGCTAGAAGCTGCCATTGCTGAAGAGAAGAGAAAGAGAAGGTTAAATAAGTAGAGGAAATAAAGATGCTGCTGCCCAATACAGTCAGGCACATCATGCTGCACTAGCTTACTGATATCACACCATAAAATTACCTTTATCTGCAAGAATAGCAACTAAGCTAAACCATGGAAGTAAAAGCCATGAACTTATTTAGTACCTGGAAAGGGATAAAAAAATCTGGATGCTGGCCCTTAAAGAAGAATTTGATTGAGCTGGAAAAGCTTCTACAGCTTGAGCCCTGTGAGTGCTCAAAGTCAGGGAAGCTTCCACCTGAACTTTCTGCTATTAAACCCAGTATTCTGTAGGGTTGGAGGCTCGCTTCACACTGCTGTATGATCTGTACGGGGTCATGGGGATGATGGCCAAGAGAGAGGTGGGTGGGAGCTGGGAATCTGAGAGGCCAGTATGAAAAGTATTAGGAAGTGGTTGAAGCCAAATGCCAAGGCAGAGTCCACTAATGGAAGTTATGGAATTAGGAGACCTAAAAAGTGCTCTCCAGTTCAAACCAGCTCATACTTCGTATCGCCATGGATACACTGCAATCCCAAAACTATTTCTCTACCTGTACATAATTAAGGGCACATCTTTAAACACATTTGTTATGGTGCCAGGGTTCTTAAGCAGGTTTTTCCTCCCTCTTTCAGATTTTTACTGGGTTTGCATGGCAAAGCTTTGGTAGCTGTGGGCCTCAGGGGTGGCTTCTGTGGGGGGCTACTAGAAGCTTACACTATGTCCAGTGAAGCCAACAGCAGCCAGCTCGAAGATGGACCTGCTGATGGCCAAGGTCAAGCTCATCAGTGACAGCAGCAGCACCTCTGGGATAATGTATTTAAGGGAGAAAAAAACTGGGGAAGACCAACTGCAACAAGCCATAGCAGTGAGAATATTCGAGAGGGAAGGAATAGCTCTGCAGCACTCAAGAGCAGAGATTCCCCTGCAGCCCATGATAACACAGGCTATGCCATGGACCACGGAGGCCCATAGTGGAGCAGATATCCACCTGCAGCCTGTGAAGGACCCCATGATGGAGCAGGAGGGTGCCTGAAGGAGCCTGTGACCCCATGGGAAGCCCATGCTAGAGCAGGCTCCTGGCAGGACCTGTGGCTCCGTGGAGCCCACAGTGGAGCAGGTTTGCTGCAGGACTTGTGACCCCACAGGAGAGCCACGATGGACGTTTTGTTTCTGAAGGGAAGGGGACCCCCTCTGGAGCACCTCATGAAGAACATCGGAAGGATTCACAGTGGACTTATGCTGGACTTATGCATGTAGGACTGCTGGAGCAGGTGAAGAGTGGCATAAGTCCTCCCATGAGGAGGAGACTATGTGTGTTACTGACCATAACCCCCATTCCCCACACTGCTTAGGGGGTTAGGCAGAGAATTCAGGAGTGCAGCTAAACCTGGAAGAAGGAAAGGGTGAGGGGAAGGTGTTTCTAACATTTGGTTTTATTTCTTACTATCCTGCTCTGATTTGATTAGTAATAATTAAAGTCACATCTGTTTTGGCTCTCTCTGTCCTTATCTCAACCCATGAGCCTTTTGATGTATTTTCTCTCCCCTGTCCAGTTGAGGAGGGGAGTGATTGAGTGGCTTTGGTGGCATCCAGCCAGGTTCAACCCACCACAAGGGTACAGAACCATTTTAAAACACACTTTTACACACACACGTATATAAACAGACATTTAATATCACTTTTTGTATAAAGCAGTTAACAGTGAGACAGCTAAGGAAATAGGAAAGGACTCCTCAGGGCATTTTTAATGAAATATAAAGCAAGTTACCTGGCACAGGGACAGTGGCAACAGCTTATGAATCTGCAGCGAGATATGTTGATCCCAGGAACAGCTTTTGAAAGGGGAAACATGGATTCAGTCAAAGTAATTCTGAGCAATGGCAAGTCACTGAAGAGCCAAGCGGTGCACTCATATTATGGGGTTTATCCTACTGAGGCAGCAGATTGAGAAACAGCAGCCACACAGGCAATATAACACCATTCCCTTTGAATTACGCTACTGGAGACTGCAGGACTGGAGTTAACATGAAACACTTCAAACAGGTTTCATTATTCTTGTCACAGTTAATCCCTGCCTAAGCACGCACAGGCAGACGTGTTATGGGTTGTATAAACACCAAGGAGGGACTTCACGTGGGCTGAAAAAGCACCTTAAAGTTCTCCAGGTCCTTCCTTTTTGTTTTGACAGCTCGCACAGCGAAGGTCACTCCTAATTAACAGCCCCAGAGGAACTCTGTGGCTCCATGACAGCTTACAAATGACAGCCTATGGAGGAAGTGTTGCTGATAGACAGAGCTGCTCATGGGAACAGCAAGGCTGGTGCAGGAAATCACACAATCATGGAACGGTTTGGGTGGGAAAGGATGCTTAAGATCATCCAGTCCCAACCCCTGCCATGGGCAGGGACACCTTTAGCCTGGAGAAGAGAAGGCTGCATAGTGACCTCAGAGCAACCTTCCAGTATCTGAAGGGGACCTAAAGGGATACTGGGGAGGGACTCTCCATTAGGGACTCTAGTGATAGGACAAGGGGTAATGGGTTAAAGCTTAAACAGGGGAGGTTTAGATTGGATATACGGAGGAAATTCTTTCCTGTTAGGGTGGTGAGGCACTGGAATGGGCTGCCCAAGGACGTTGTGAGTGCTCCATCCCTGGCAGTGTTCAAGGCCAGGTTGGACAGAGCCTTGGAAGGCATGGTTTAGTGTGGGGTGTCC
>JBCJKH010054425.1:807-22512 GCA_039877255.1 Loriculus beryllinus
ATCAAGTCCAACCATTACCCCAGCACTGCCAAGGCCACCACTAACCCATGTCACTGAGGGCCTCATTTACATGGTGAACCCTTCCAGGGATGATGATTCCCCTACAAGAGTTGATGCTTTGCTGGGTGGATGTTTATGTTGGGGATTGTACGTGGGATAGGTTGTTGTTAGAAATGAAACAACCTTCAAGAACACTGGGGAAAACATAAAAAACAACCCCAAACAAAAATACCTCTTTTGTCA
The DNA here is from genome assembly GCA_039877255.1 of Loriculus beryllinus. NCBI lineage: Eukaryota > Metazoa > Chordata > Aves > Psittaciformes > Psittacidae > Loriculus > Loriculus beryllinus. Next base: position 1,051 of record JBCJKH010054425.1, read on the forward strand.
TAAAAATGACATTCCCACCTTTCTTTACTGTCTTTTGTGTGGCCGTGCCAAAAGCTGTGCTGTGACTTATTTCTGTCCATGGGAGCATTTAAGTGAATACATGAAGTCTGACAAAGCCACAGTGAGGAAGCACCTAAAGGTGGTGGTGTGATAAGTGATGTGGTGACCTCTCATCTCTCACATTGGTCCTCGTTTGCCATTCAGTGTTAAAGACTAGCTCCAGGTTGTCCTTGATTTCCTGGGAATCCCTCTGGACAGGCCATAAATCCTCCTGGAGTGTGGTGGGTGGATGGGGGGAGGACTCTGACAGGGATGTACATTACTGCAGGGAAACAAAGCTAGGAGACAAAATTAGCACTGCATTTAAGCACCCCAGAAGGGCTTCACAAATTCAAATGACCATCTTCCCACGCTGCAGGCTCTCTTTAGCTTGTGATCACAGGCGTGGTAAGTGAGATGTGCTGTATTTATAGTGGTTGTGGCCACTCTGCATCTTTGATGCTACAGTTAAGGCTTGAAAGCCAAAGAACTCACTGAAGTGTCTCACGAGTGGCACAACTGTTAAGAGGTTCTTGTTCTTAAGCTGGGCATTTACGTATTTTAATAAAAAGGACATAAAAAGAAGTACACTGATGTTGGCAGGGTTGGGCAACCACCCTGTCTGTGAGTGTAATTTACATTTTTGCTCATTTCTGGGCCTTTGCATTAAGCAGGCAGTCTTGAGCTTAAAGACTGCTAAAGTCACTGGTGTGTTCCCCATACTGCTCCTGTTCCCCACTCTCTCTTCAAGCTTTTTCTTTCATCCCAGAGGAAGAATGGAGCAGATACTCCGAGGCTGAAGAAGGTGCTTAAGAATCTCCATATGCTGATGGGGTTGTCGCTGCAGCAAGTGGCTTCAAAGGGAGCTTTGGGGCCACTCATCCAGGAGGTGCAGCCAACCCTGCCCAGCCAGGCAGGAGAAGGGATCATGGAGCTTTGTTCCTGGACCGGTGTCCTTGGCAGGACAGTTGGTGTGCTTGTAAAGTGCCTGGGGCCTCTGTAGGGGCAGCACTGTTGGAACCAGTTGTGGCTCAGCCACCAAGACCTGAAGGCTCCTTTTGGCACAGCGTTTTCCTTGTCCTGCATAGCCAGCCCTTTTGCCTGATTCACCCGTGGTCCCCATGGCCATCACAGCCATGCTGCCAGTGGGGCTGCCAGCATGGCTCGCATGGGTGGCAGGGCATGGTAGTGAGGAAAACCCACACCCCTCCTCAAGGAAGTGGTGATAAGAGAGAGCTCATCTCCTTTATCTTGCTCTCTGTCACCTTCCCAAGCAGCTTTGCCTGTTTTAAAACCAGTTTTAAACAGTTTATAGTCTGCATGAAAAAAGAAATTGAAAATATGGTGAGTACAGAGGCTGTGATCTGACACGTTTCCTTGGGTTTGGGAAGGTGCTTGTGAGAACACCCATCCTAAGGTGAGCCAAAGACTGTCCTGTCCTCCTACAGAGTTTCTTACAGGATAAGAGGTATCTTGGGGGCACCTGTGCTCTGAAGCAAATCCTCTGTAAGGACTTCTCTCAAAACAGACAAACGAACAGAACCTCATCCTTTTTATGGTACAGGGAGGTGAGGGGAAAGGATAGATCCCTAGCCAATTTGGGGGATGCGGGAACCAGGCAGTGCTCATGCTTCCTTAACCATTACTCCCCTGAAAGCCTGACGCAGCGTGACTGCTCTTGAGGACAGCCAAGCACGTTTTCATGGCAGTGCTGCCCTAGTTAAAAGCAGTGGTGTGAAGTTGTGCGTTGAACTAACTCAGGCTTATTTTGGGGTTTATCTGGCTTTTTGCTTTTTATGGTTTTGTGGATGATACAGCAAATTTAGTTTGTCTACTCAGTAACAATAAGCAGGCCTATAGGAATTGTACTGTTTGGCTGTGTTGACTGTGTTTCAGAGTGACTTGCAAATCCTGTCTTTAAAACGTTGATGGAGAGTAAATATCCACAGATATTCCTAACTAAGGCTTTCCCAGTGTTTGTGCCAGGACTGTGTTGCAGCTTATTTGCAAGAACTCCAAGCAAAGTGCTCCCATTCTTCAGACTGTTCTGAGTCTTTGTTTCTCCCTTTCACTCCCCACCTTAACCCATATCTTGTTCTTCCTTTGAGTCAAACATGACTCATTTCACACCACACAGCTGCCATACTGCCATCGGGTGACTTTGTTTCTCCTATTTGCTCCAATGAATAGCTGACACCTAATGCATGGTGCTGCCTCACAGGTATTGTGCAATAAACACAAATGAAGCTCAGAGGTGCATAAATCGATAGACCCTCGAGGTGTATGGCATGTGTTATAACTCCAGGATCTTTTATTTCTACTTCATGAATTTCTGAGCCATTTTGGAGATTTCCTCCCCCAAGTTAGGCTAATACCAATTCAGACATGGTACTGCAGAGCAGGGCAACAGGTTTTAAAAGGGGGTGGGTGTAGATTTGGGGGATGTTTGAGTTTAGAAAAAGGTCTTATTTTATCCTACAGAAATATTTGCATCAGCCCCCGGGGAATCCTTCTCCTTGCTCACAACTTGCATGTAGTAAAGCAGCCTGGTTTGCACTGATGTCATGTCACACGTGTCAGAAGTGTGCTGGGCACTGAGTGGAAGCACTGACATGGAGGTGGTGTCAGGCTGGCCTTCTGGGGACCAGGAGCAGCTTCCTAGTGTTTGCTTGTGATGTGCTTGAGGAATGGTGACCTTCTGCTCCAGGCTGTTCTCTGGGTGAAACCTGGTGCTGCCCAAGCTGAGGATGCACCGTTTGGTACCATAAGATGGACAGTGCTGTACGATCTCAACTGTTACGTGGTTTATGCTGATGTGCAAGCTTGGAGCGCAGGCACACATTCACTAGTGCAGGGAAGCCACACTGAGGTCACTGTTGGTGGGCAGGAGCTGTCTCCCTTTCTTCAAGCTGAAGGACACAGGGGCTGTGCCTTGTGGGGACCATCTAGCCCAGCGTTTGGTTCCTGACAGCAGCAATAAGAGAGGCTGTTCAGGGAGAGCCTCAGCCGGCTGCTGTTCACATTCCCACCTCCTGTACCCTCCCAACAGTTGGGTTAAAGCTATTGAGTCTATTGATCCCTTTAGGACCTAAAACTGGTTTCTTGGCTTTGAAGCAAGCCTCAGGTACCTGGGACAATAAAGACATCATTCTGCACAGTCACAGCATGAGCAGCTGGTCTTAAGCTCTCTGACGCAGGAGCCAGAGCCATGTATTTGCATTCAGAGCTCGCATCTTATTCACGTCAAGCGTAGCCTCACAGCGAGTGGTATCGGTGTTAACAATCCACTTCTTTCTCCCACATTAAGTTGCTGACAAGTCCTCCTGCGGGTCTTTCAAGGGAAATAGAAGAGATTAAGCTTTAAGTATTTTAAAATAACAAAGTCTTGGAACATATGAGAGGTGGCAGCGTTATTGCCGTGCGTGGATTCAACTGATGTGAAGGAGTACGCTAGTGGCTTTGGTCTGGGAGGTGACAGGGGGTGAGACAAGTGTTTCTTGCAAGCAGTTGTGACGAGGGAACTGGCATAGCTCCTGCTGTTGCATATCTCCTGTGTGATGAATGAAACTGCTTACAGATATTTGTCATCCTTCTGCCACATTCCCACCTCCTACATGCATTGCTGGGGCTCTTCCCTCCTTTACAGAGAGGGTCTATAAGCCATCCTTGGGGGCTGCAGCCGTTCACTGAGTGCAGAGCTTGAAGTAGCCTCTGTAAGTGACATTGCTTAAACAGCTGGCTCAGGTGTTTAGGGGAGCAGAGGGGTGCAGTTTGCTGCTAGGTTTGTCATCCAGGACAAGGTTTTACGTGAACAAACAACAAATACAGAGAAGCATTTGCTCAGGACTTGGGTGCTGGCTGCTCCTCAGGGACCTTGGGTGTAAGCAGTGGTTCAGTGTTCCCAGAGGGGCAGAGCTGAGGTGTGTAATTCAAGTTTAGAGCAAAGACTCAGCTGTGACTTGGGCTGTGTTAAAGACTCTTTGGAATTCAAGTAGGTTATGCTGTGTGCACAGGCACAGCCTTTCTACATACTTGTTAAATCAACAGCGACTAGAAATGGTAGCATCCTTTTTGTAATCCGTGTATGTTTGTTTCTTTAATCTTCTTTATTCAGGCCTGATTGGAAGGACCCTTTTAGGCTCTCTTTGACTTTGCCTGGTTTTGGATTACCTTTGTAATGCTCTGTGCAATGGGGGCCAGAGGGTACATGGGATCCATGAGTGTGCAAGAGGCCTCACTGTGCGTATGTGGATAAATGCGTAGTGAAAGCCCACTAGAATTTCCAAAAGCTGATAATTGGAATGGGATTCTCAGGGAACCCTGGGAATCCTGTTACCCTTCCCTGGCTGAGAGCAACCAGTGACGCCAGTATACGTAGGAGGTCTGTCACAAATCTGTGGCTTAGCCATAGTTATCCCGAGCCTCATCTTCACTGAAGAAGAAGGATTACTTTGCGCATTGGCAGCCTCACTGCCTGCCCCAACTAACTCTGGGCTCTCACATCCTGAACAACTACCATCTAACGAGCCTTGCTCATGTTAATCTGTCTAAAGGGAATAAGGAAGGGTTTCTCATCAGGAATTCTTAGCAGATTAAGTTTTCTGATGTTTTTTCAGGGTGTTTCAGATCAAGTGGTAAAAGAAGAAATATACTAAGGAAACATGGAAGAGGAAAAAGACTTCTAAAATGCCTACTATAAGCAAATCACAAAATCAGTTTTTCTGCCTCACAGATTACACCTCCACTGTTATGAGGGATGAGTTATTCATGGCCTTGTCTGATCCTTATTTCACCCCCTGTGTGGTATGGTTGTGCATGTCAAAATGCACGCTGATCAGCAGCTGTGTTCAAACTAGGAGAACTTGGAACCCATCTAAATAGCCTTTTATTTGAAAAGAAAAAGATAGCTGCTGTCCGTTTTCTTCCCTGGATCTCAAGATGCTGCTAAAGTTAACACAAAGCATCACTGAACACTATACTGATTTATTGCGGTGGAGAATGTAACCCTAGGCATTGTCATACTGCGTATACTGAAATACAAGGCAAGCTAACTGGCACCACTTGGAGGAGTGTTAATGAGGAGGCACAACCAGAAGAAGTAAACAGAGACAAATAGTGTAGGATTTCCCTCTCTGGAAACAAGAATCATCACTCACTGATGGTCCACAGAGTTGGCTGAGCTCCTTGAGCTGGCTCAGCTCCTTGTCTCCAGCTGCTAAACTACATTCAGAACAGATTAAAAAGACATTAGAGATGTTCCTTATGTTACTCTCCATATAAACAATGGCTTTTCCAGTTTGGTGATGAGAAGCTGCAGATGACACAAAGATTGGTAGAGGGGCAAGTGCTGGAGCTCTGGAGAGAGGTGATCCTCTTTTGCAGAGGACTTGGACTTCCAATTGAGGTTTTGTTGTAGGTTGATGGAGTTGGAATGCTCCAATTTGAAATGAAATTAATGACTTCTTGTATTTCCCGTGCAGGAAGATGAGGGTGAAGACCCCTGGAAGACCTGTGACTCCCATTTCTCCAATTTTGTGCCTGGTTTCTATTACGATTTTGTTGAAAATGAACTGTTTTCCCAAAACAATTGGGTTAGGGAAACTCCAAGGAAAATTCCAGTTCAACACTTTTTTATTTTCCTCTGACTAGCACTGGTAAATTATGCTAAGGATTTTTCAGCTATGCTGAGCAGTGAAATTGCTTTCTCAGTGTGCCCCAAACAAAGTAAGTACACTTACAGCCATTTCCAAAGTAATGAACATGGAGAAATGCAAGCAAACCTTATAGAATGAATAATGATATCATAGAAAGTAGCAACCCTTAAAAGAATTTAGGAGTCTTCCATTTTTCCCATTTTAAAAATGGGGGCTACCTTTCTCCCTTTCCAGTCAGCAGGAATGTCACCAGAGTGCCACAACTTCTCAACTGTGATCGATAATGGCTTGGCAACTACATCTGCCAGTTCCCTTCAGGACACTTGGATGCATCTTGTCAGGTCCCATGGACTTGTGCACCTTGAGGTTCCTTAGATGATCCTGAGCCTGATCTTCTACAGTTCATTCTCCCAGTCCCTGCATTTGCCTTCTGTGACGTGGGTAGTGTGGCTGGAGCACTTGCTGGTGAAGACTGAGACAATAAAGCCATTGAGTACCTCAGTCTTTCCCATGTCCCAGGTGACCAGGTCTCCCATTTCCTTCCAGAGGGAGCTCACATTTTCCCTAGTCTTCCTTTTATCACCCATATACCTGTAGAAGCTTTTCTTGTTGCCCTTGATGTCCCTAGCCAGATTTTATTCTGTTGGAGGTTTAGCTTTCCTGACTTGATCCCTGGCTTCCCAGACAGTTTCTCTGTATTCCTCCCTGGCTACCAGTCCTTGCTTTCACACTCTGTAGGCCTCCTTTTTGGGCATGAGTTTGTCCAGGAGCTCCTTGTTCATCCACACAGGCATCACTGACATAGAGTGGCATCCCTTCCTCATCAACCCTGCCTGTCCTTCCTGAAAAGCCTGTATCCTTCCATTCCAGCACTCCAGTCACAGAGAACCATGTATTCATGATGCCTGTAAGTTCGTAGCCATGCAGGTGTGCCTGTGTCTCTAACTCCTCTTGTTTATTCCCCGTGCTATGTATGTTTGCATAGAAGCATTGAAGTAGGGCCCCTGATGAAGCCCACTTACTGGCTGGAGGGGCAGGAATGCCTTGTGCTGCTTTTCAGGTGCTCTCTTGGTGATCCATGATCCCTCTTCAGGCTCTGAGCATCTCTCACTGGCATCAAACTGGGATGGATTGAGGTTTTCCTTGTCCTGGCAGCGTTAGCTGATAATGCTGGTGGGCACAACAGTGAAGCAGTCTGGTTGTGTTGATCTCCTTTAAAGAAAATGTGCTGAAAAAGACGGTCAGAAAAAAGCATAGGAAATGATCCTTGTGTTTGGAGAAAATATTGTGCAAAAAGACTTTGAAGAACTCATCACACTTCATTTATCAAAAAATAATATCTAGAGTTTCCTTGGCTATGATGGAATACCCAATACAGGAGCAATACAGCAGTTACTGAATCTAAATGGATATTGAATTTAATAGGAAAAAACATATAGCAGAAACCTCTGACTGAGAGCTGAAGCCATTTGAACTAAAAGTTGAGAGATGTTTTTACTGGTCTGTGTTGATCAATCACTGGGAAAACTGTTAATGGCAGCAGTGGATTCTCATCTCTGGATGTCTTCATAACAAAACAGGCTTTTAGGAAACGAATATATACCAGTGCATACAGATTAGTGGGTTTAGCAGAAGAATAAGTATGTGAATCTGAAGGAACTGTAATGGTTTACAAGCTAGCTTAAATGATCAGATGGTTTTATTAGTCTTAACTGCTAACAATTTTGAGATGGGGATATGAACAATAAAGGAAGTGTCTGAAGCACCATTCCAGCTTGTCATGGCATTGCTTGCCATTGCAGTATCAGAATGCCATCACTCTGAACAACACAATGATAGAAAAATAATGTAACACCTTTGCCTAAGAGCAGAGGTCAGGGAATAGTTCCCTAACTGTGGAGTCCTGCTTCCTTTGAAGGCTCCTGGAAGGTAGGACTCAAGTTTCCATCTAGCCTAGGAATGGGATGTGGGTGCCAAAGGGGTTGCAGCATTGTCCCTGTGAAGCAGAACCTGACGTTGCGTGGTGCTGAGCAGCCTCCTGTCAGTGTCACAACAGGAAGGGGCCACTTCTAAAGCAGTGAGAAAAAACCTGATTTTTGTGCAGCCTCAGTACACACCAGACATGCTTTTGCTTGTAAGCTTCCATATTCTGATCACAAGCTTCCATCACTGCTGCTTAAACAGCAATCAGGAAGACACATCAAGGATAGATGGTATTGGGCGATGGAGATTTAGCCCCTGTGACCTTGAAACTTGCAAATGAGCTATCACAAGTCAGAGAAAGTGCCTCTGCCTCTTGGGGAAAGGGCATAGATGGCATTGGTTCATGTCTCTTGATAACTTGCCAATGTGTTTTATTGACAGTAGCCTCACAATGAGGTCAGTCAATCAATTTCCATATTTCCAGCATATTTACAAGAAATGCCTTAAAGCACTTTCTGAAAATACAGATGTCCCTGTGAAATCTTTACGCAAACAAGAGTGCTGGAGAGGGAGGAATCAATACAGGTTTTATATATGTATCAATATGTCATATTATACATTGTCTGTAAATGGATAGTCAGATTTTATATAATATGTGTAACTTTATAAAACACATACCATTGTAATGCAGTCCTCTACTTGCCCTTTCTTTTCCATCATTGTGTAAATGCTGGACTGCCCAAATCCCACTTATTCCTGGGTGGAGAAAGCAGTGGAGCTCTTTCTTCTCATACCTCCTGATCATGCAGTAAACCAGCTTGTTTCCAAAATGCTATTCAAATGGACAAACTGAGGCATCAGACTAATAGGCAGTAGAAACATTTAGATCCAATTCCCTATAAAGTGGTACTATGGCGGGTCTTTAACCAAGGCAACATTATCTCAGGACATCAGCCAACTGGGACTGTCATGCAGGAGTTAAATAGGAAACCAAAGGAAGAGCATTGGGTTCAGACATAGTATGACTCTTGTTTCTTGTGTGGTCTTGGTAATATCTATCATTGTGCATATCCAGATCTCTGAAAGAGGCAGGAGATAATTGAGCCGTATGTAGCAGCAGAGAATTGAATCATAAATTCTATGCTCAGTCAAGCATTGCTTAGTTTCTGTCTGAGTTTCATTTCCAGCAATTGCTAGACAGTCAAGATTGAACTCCAGACAAGCAGAGGTAGGACCTGGAGTGCATCAAGAGTTATGTGTTAGTCATGAGAATTACAGCATGATCTATTATTAGAGTATCAGAAATAGCCCTGTAAAGTAATGAAGAAGCTGAAAAGCGTAGAAACAAGATCTGAGGAGGACCTCACCGTGTCAAAATTAAAGGAAAAGAGCAATCTTCCTTTGGGGCAAATAATTTTTTAGGGGCATGGCTTAGTGTGGACTTGGCAGTGGTAGGTTTACAGTTGACTTGATGATCCTAAATGTCTTTTTCCGACCTGAATGATTCTGTGATTCTGTTCTGTGAATGCTGCCTCACAAGTAAGGAGGCTGTCCTATATCCAGACTTCTCTGGATTGCCTGCCTCCTTCGAGGGCCTTTTGGGCCCTGACCTTCTCCTCTCCAAGTGGGTTGGCTGTGGGTCAGTTCCCTAACCCTGAGCTGAGCTGGAGGCCCTCAGCTCCCTTTGTTTGGGAGGACTTCCTTAGCCTGCTGTTGCCCTTGGTCCTGCCTGACCAAGTGCCTTGTTGATCTGGGGCCAGATTCTGACCCCTGGACTCAACTTTCTATCTTGACCTTGGAACTGCCTTGTCACTATGGGCTGGCTTGCTGGTCTGCACTCTCTGCAAACCCTGGTTACAACATCTGGATAATAACAAACAGGGCTTGCATGTTGTCTCGGTACTGTTGGCCTCAGAGGATGGGTGGCACACTCCATGTGCGGGATCTTCCAGCACAGTGCCATGTACAACAGTAGCAATGCATGAGGACACGTTGGAGTTGCTGTGAAATCACCAGCTCTGCCACTGCTCAGCACGCTGCCTCCAGAGCTCCTTCCCAATTTATCACATTTATGCTTTGTACCTCTCCAAAACTCACTTCTCATTCTAACGTGTGAAACGTTTTGGTGGCGCTTAATTCGGGCCTGCAGCATCACTGTTAAGGCTTTGTCATTGAAGGTCAGATAGAAAACCTTTGAGTTAAGCAGTCTTTGAGTGTTTAGTCACACACAAGTGTTACCAGGCAGGACATTCCAAAACTGAAGATTGACCCAGCGTAGTGGACTCCTGTGGAGTGCCTTTGTCATTTGGAACAATGCGCTCAGTTGTGCAGTTGCATGTTTGTGGTTTGGGGTGTTTGGCTTGGGTTTTGGGTTTTTCTTTTTTTTGAAGTAGAAATCACTACAAACCTATGTGCCTTCTTAATTACAGGGACTTGTGAATTGATTTTCGACAACTTTTGCCTTGGAATGGGCCAGGAGTTAGCCAAGGGTTTATGGGTCAAGATTAGCAAACAGTCTAATATGGGTACTCTTGTTGTGGATCTCTGCTATGGACCTCCTGAATAGGAAGAAGTAATAGATGAGGCCTTCAAACAACTGAAGGAAGCTTCACATTCTTAGGCCCTCATGGGATACCCAACCCAATATCTGATAGAATAGGAGATTAGGATAATACAGCAGATGAAATCAAGCTTGAGCAGCAGTGTTGTCTACTTTAAATATTTGGGGGTTTTAAACTTTAAACTTTAAATGTTTGGGGGTTTCTCTTCTTTTGCTTGTAAGGGTAGTCAAGCAATGGCACAAGTTGCCCAGAGGGGTTGTGGAGTCTCCATCCTTTGAGATACTCAAAACCCAACTGGACACAGTCTCAGGCAACCTGCTCTAATTGGCCCTGCTTGAGCTGGAGCATTGACTAGATGATCTCAAGAGGTTTCTTTCAACTTAAACAGTTCTGTGTGAATTTATACACCCTGTTTTGATATTCCAACTTGATTGCAATTGCAACAGTTGATACTGTAGGTTTTGCAACTGAAGAACCTCTCAGTTAGTATTGCACCAGTCAGCAGCAACTATGACTTAAATAATAAAAGGTCGTTTTCTAAAGCTATGATACAAATTGCATTGAAGTCATTCAGAAGTCCCACTGATTTCAAAAGGCTTTGGCTTAATTCCAGTATTTAAATAACTCTCTCGATGGCCTGATTTTCACGAATATAGGGAATGCAGCTGCTCCAGAGGGCTCCACTTGGCTTTGATCAGGCTCTAATTAGTTGGACTTGTTTAAAATGCTTCTAAAAAGTTGGAAAATTTGTGGGTTTGTGGGGTTTTTTTCCTCCTCACAGTCAACAAACTGAGTAATTCCTGGAGGGGTTTTATTTAAACCCTCCCCAGAGCTCAACCTTTTATATAAAATATTATTATAAAATGCAACTTTGAGTATGAAAAATCACCAGCATGGTGTAGAGACTGATCCGTAATCATAGGCTTTGGTGTCTCAGGCTTCTAAGGGCAAAATTCTGGGGTAAAAAACGTTAGAAGCTATCATCCAACGAATCTGTCCCATTGTCAGAGATCAGAGATGGGAATAACAAGATTGGGAAGGAAGCATTGGATCTCCCTTTCCTGCTAGCGGCAGCTCTGTGTGGTAGACAGTAACTCCAGTGATGGATGGTTTTGCCTTCTACTTAGTGCAGGATGTATGAATGATGATGTTTCTGAAAAGGACTGGTAATATAATATCTGAGGCTGGCTAGAGAGCTGAGATTTGTTATTGAAAAACTGAAATGGGAATGCTGAAGCTGTTTTCTGAACTCTGGGAAGCTGAGAGGCCACAGGGAAAGTGATAGCAGTGACATTCTGATGACATGTTCATCAGCTATTGTCATACCTTATTAAAATCAATGAATTAAATACCCTCAGCAATTAGGCCAGTTATTAACATCTCCTGAATGTGTGAATTTTATTCTTAAAGAAGTTCACCGAGGGAGGTGTTATATGTGAATTGCTATCAAAATGTTTGTAATTTCTATATAAATTATTTTGTCTTTTCTACAGCTGAAATTATCCATCTGTTAAATGGTTATAATAAAACCCAGGCCTTTAGCTCACAGGGATATATTGGTATTAGCCATACTGTAGTTCCTGTGAAGAGCTCAACGTAAGTACAAGATGTTATGTTTTCTTTATGATGCTTTAGATACCTATATTCTCTTTCAAATTATTATCATATCTTAAGTCTGATATAGCCAACCTATGTGATGTATATTTCTAATTTGGAAGTATATTTCTCTCCTATCTGCCACAAGAGCAAGAAGAAACTTGATTGATGCATGTGACTATGGGGAAAGACAAAGGGGAGATATCCAGCCTGGTTAAATGCGAACTAGAAATATCAAATCAGGCAGCTAGCTAAGTAGACAGGGAGATGAAAAAAATAGGGATGACCACAGAAATACACTGAGTATTATACATAGCTCAACTGGGAAAAGGCACTGAAGAAGTAAAGTCCCTCCTGAAGATATCTGAACGTGTAAGAAGTAGCATGAGATAAAGGCTAGAAATGTACGCCTGCCCACTCTTTACTCTCCTAGTGAAAATTCAGGGTATAAAGATAACCTTAAGATAAATACTTTTGTTTTCCTGCTGTAATAACAGTAAGTGGAAGTAACAAGTGCCAGAAGAGACAAAGGTTGGTTCTTTAAATGGTCAAGCCAGACTCTGGCTGTGACCAGAAGGGACCAGCTAGAAAGATGGTGAGAAACAGCAAATGCTTCCTCTTCCCCATAGACCACTGTCACTACAGAACCATGATGCCCAGAGCAAATAACGCGCCTGCAACCTACCCTGAACCTATGTGCATCAGCCACAGTGGAACTCAATGTAGTTTGTTGGCATGGTTTGAGAAATAACTTCCTCAAGTGAAAGCATATTATTCAATGAAACAAATTGTTCTTGAATGAAAAAGGCAAAATTCCGGCAATTCATCATTTCCACCATTGTAAACCCCAGTGAAGCTATAGATGTTTCAGATTAACATGAATGTAAAAGAGGGAAAGATTCAGACCATAAACTGCACATTTCTGGCTCACAGACTTTCAGCTTGTTCAGGAGGCGCAGATGCAGTGACTGATAAAACCAAAGCCTACGCTTTCGTGCTTCGCTATGCAGGAGGGGAAGTGGGTTTTCATCTAAAATGCAATACCACAAAGAGCTAACTTTTTCCATGTCTGAGTTATACAATGTTCTTTGTAGCTAGATCTTGGCACCCATCAAAATATGACTAACAAAAAGACTGCACTGGAAGAGGTATGTGCAGGACCCAGCTACAAAACTGAAGTCACCTTCATCTTAGTGTGGGTATTCCTTATCAGAGTGCTTCTGGGTTTCTTAACAAGGGGCCTTATTCATTCTCTCTACATGGTTTTAACTACTGACTTGGCTGACTTGGTGCAGAAGCAAGATACTGCTATATAAGGTAGCTATCAGTATCTTTAGCTGCAGTGAAAACCTGAATCCATGGGGTGCCTACCTGCTGCTGTAAATGCCCGTGCTTCATTGCATCCATTCACTCCAGTGGAATGGGTGCATGCAGTCTGGGGAGGAAACCATAGAGAACGGATTGCTGGGGGCTGTAGAATCAGTGTGCTTATAGCAGTCTCCAGCTGCTGTGTGTTCTTGCTTCTGATGCCCCTGGAGTAATGTCTTCTTGCCACATACTGTGATGGACTGGAGAAATCGTGCTCTTTCAGCTTCTGGTCTGACACAACCACTTAGAGGGACTGTGGCTAAACTGTGGGGCAGAAATGCTCTGCTGCTGCCCCATAAACCTGGCTGGAGCATGCTAAAGCGGCCTTCTGGCCTATGTTAGTTGGTTTTCTTTCACGTATTGACCCTATATACCTGGCCTCCTTCTAGCATGGAGGTGGGTCATCTGTGGTCCGGCAAGCTCCCAGGTCCTAAAATTTAGATGAGGCCAAAGTCTTTCATTTAGTTGTATTTAGTTACTGAAAACCTTTGAGGTCTAATTTTAATTGCAGTAAGGCCTTATTGCACTAACCTGAAGAGGTAAAGGTACTTCTTAATGGTATAAATTAATTTCAGTTTTAAAGCAGTGCTTTAATTCATTCTTCAGTGTTGAAGAGTGAAATATAATTGCATTGGCTTCTTGTTATCACTGCTGATGTATTCAGGCCATCTATGAGCATGCTGGCATATCTTGGCAATGGCTAGAGAGCATTAGTGCATGCAGCAGAGCTGTGGAGCTGACCTGAGGTTTCCAGAGGGCACCAGAATTAGGTTTTTTCTCTGACATCATTTAAATCATTGTTCAGTTGATGCCTTAAAAGAGAAAGTTTTGAAAGATGCAAGTGGAAACTTTCTAAAAGCAAAAATCCCCTGAAGCCCCACGCACTGGTTCTCAGGATGCCTAGATAGCTTCCTGCTCTGACACTAGCCTGCTGAAACAAGGAGCTCTAAGAGTTCTCTTCTCAGTTTTGCTTGACTACCCCAGCACTTAACAGGGGTCTGGTGATGTTGGGTTTTTGAAGTGCTTTAAGATGCCTGATGAAAGGTGCTGTATAAATGCACCTTTTCTTACACAGAAAGAATATGGTCTGCTAGGGCTATGTGTGTGTGTATAGATTTATCGAATTGCCATGCCTTGGCTGCACATCTGGGAGGTAACAAAAGGTGATTGCTATTCTGGGCTACTGGGCAGGGCTGGGAGAGCAGGTAGCATAATATCACTGTGTGTATATATATATATGTATGTATATATGCACACATATTTCTATATGACATGAAGGGCAAAAAACCTCTTCACAAACAGCACAAAAAAAAGCCCTTCTTGCAGGTGCAATGTTTGTGCATAAATGTGACTTCCCATGCTAGAGCAAGGTGAAAATGAAGCTGTTTTGCAGCAATCTGATACCTGGTCTGTTCCTTAATGATGTGCTGCAATCTCCTTCAGCTTTGTCTCAATTCCGGGGTGACCCCACCACTGTGTGTGGTGTCATCTCTGTGTGCCCATATCATCACCATATCATCAGGAGGTTCTTCCAGCTGCATGAAAATATCTAGAAGAGATATATATTCCATATGTACAGTGCTAGCTGAAAGCAACCCAATGGAATCAGCAGTACTGGCCGTGGCCTGAGTGTGTGCATCAGATCTTCATGTGTCAGAGAGTGATCAGGAGGAGATGGGGAAAGACAAAGCAGTGGGGGGACAAGTGAATTGCTTGGGTGCCTTTTCCAGTTCTGAGTTTCTGTAATCAAGAGCCCTAAGGGTTCCTGAGTGTCTGCTGATACGTGGCTTTAAAGAAGTCAGCACAGTGGGATGCATAAGCTGAGGGCTAGGTTTCTTTCCATTGCTCTAGGGGTGAGTGTGACCGTGGAAAATGCACACTCCAAGAACATTAAAGGTGTAAAATACGTCTATTTACATGCAAGAAGTTTCTCATCAGACTCTTCTCTGTTTCCCAGATTTCAGTTGACTATGTAGTAGATAAAAGTGTAGGAAATAAGCCATCAGGCCTAGATTATCTTCTTGCAAGGAAAGCATGAGCACAGATTTAGAAGGTAGACTACAATTAACCACATCAATGAGCAAAAAGTCCCCTTGCCTTTATTAACAGAAAGATCATGCTTAGCATCCTACTTGATAAAGCACTTTTCACTAAGTGTGTTTTCTGTTTGTCTTTACAAAGGATGTAGGGCCTTGAATATGTTGCTAAGGGTCAGCTGCTGGATCATGGGTTCTCCAAAGTCCTTTGGCTTTGGGTGCTCTGATAATTTTGCTGTTTGCAAATTTTTGTGTCCTCGATCCTAAATATAATGGTCTTTATAACATCTGGCATGTGTAATATGCTGTATATAGAATGCAAGAATCATTTGCTTTTCTGCACTGACAAACAGCCTTCCCTTAGGATGGAGGGCCTGTTATTTAACAGCCCATAGAAATACATACAGCAGCTGGAAAAGAAGTAAATAAGGAAACAGGAAGCAAAGCTCTTCCAAAAACTGAAGAGGCAAGACTATTATTTAGCACTTAGGGATGCTCTCTGTCCTTCAGGATGCTCTCGTGGGGTCTTCTGAAACGAGACTAGCCTTGTAATATGGCATTTTTAGCTGTAGCACCTGATTTCTTTCAAGCTGGCACCACACTTGTACTATGGAAAGAGATTCAGCCAGGCAGCTAAACTTGTGCTTCCTTCTGATCTATCAATACATTTTGTTAGAAACAATCAATCACTCACAGTCCTTCTACAACAGCTGCAGTTTCTCCTCTCAGCCTCGCGCACTGTGCCATTATAAATAGATTGTCATATTGCTTGCAGCACTGGGTTGCTTTCTGCATTCCCAGTCCCTGGGTGGACTGATTGACTTGGGAAACCTGCCATTTTGGTGGCCCTCCAGGAAAAGCGATTACTTATGTTTGCTTCTCAATCACCTAGCCAGGATGAAGCTACAGATGAAGTGTTCTCCAAACAACTGGGAGAAGTTTCACGATCGCTTGCCCTTGTTCTCAACCTACCAGATGTCTGCTGGAAGTACAACACCGCAGGGAGGAAACAGTCCAGGAGGTTCTTGGAGGGTGTGGAAGATAACTCCCTAACCCAGTTGGTGAATGAGCCAGCTAGGGGAGATGCATGGCTGGATTTGGTGTTAGTGAACAGAGAAGGACAGGTCGGTGATGTGATGGTTGGAGGCCGTCTTGGGCAAAGTGATCGGGAAATGGGTGAATTTTCTATCCCCGGTGAGGTCAGGAAGAAGGTCAGCAGAACTGCTGCCTTGTCCTTCTGGAGGGATGACTTTGGCTTGTTTAAGGTGCTGGTTGAGAGTCCCTTGGGAAACAGTACTGTTGGACAGAGGGGTCCAGGAAGGCTGGATGCTCTTCAGGAATGAAATCTTAAAGGCACAGGAGCAGGCATGCGCCATGTGCTGAAAGTCAAACTGGTGAGGAAAAAAGCCACAAGTTGAATCATGACTTATGCAGAATAATGCAGGCAAGAGAAAGGGAATACAGAGGGGTCACTTGGGGAAGAAGACAGCATGTAAGACAGAAAGTCCAAATATTCAGGTAACAAGAGAAAATTTCATGCCAAAGTGTTGCAGTAAATGCATGTGAGTATGAGATACAGCTGTTGGGGACAGAACTGAGGAAGAGGAGGGAAGATGAACACAGGAGTATCCTGCAGGATCTGGGGGATTTGGCTGGAAGACAGGAGAACCCACTCTGGTTTTGTTGACTTTGGCTCCTCTTTGTTGATATTTTAATAAAACACAGTGTGCTTCTGGCAAGTTAAAGCTAAATGCTAGATAAGTTTACAGGATTTTTTTATTTTGTTTTGCTTCATTTTATATAAAAACTTTCTTTGGAGCTATCTTAAAATCTCCTAAACAGCAGGAAATTACACTCAATATTTCTGAATCTTCCAGGAGAAGGACCCCAGACTCTCCGTTCTTGTTTACTGCTTATACAGCACAGAGTCTTCCTGCTTGCTTAAGCATAAATCAAGCTGAACGGCCTCAGGGCTGTATCCCCAACTTACACTGCACATGTATCTTAAGTGGCAGGAGGAAGGCCATGCTGGGGGCATAAATAGAGGGGAAATCCCTTCTCAGGATCCATTCTCTTCCCAAAGCTCATCCCCTTACCACAGGGCAGTGCAATGAGTCAGTCACAGCAATTCCATGACATCCTTGACTTCCCCTCCCTTTCTGACCTGCTTTAGCTGCTCATCTCTTTATCCCCCATTGCACTTCACCTTCTTTTACCTTTAAGCAAGTAGCGGCCAACACTGTAAGAGAATTCTGCTGCAGCTGCAGCCCATCCAGATATAAACCGGGTCGGGTTATGTGTGCAATATGTTCTTTTTATTTGCAAGTTTGCATGAAGAACGTGTCTGGCAAGTTCTGAGCAGATGGATCAGAGAGCTATGAGGTTTTTTTAAAGCTTTGGCAAGTACTCCATACCTTTGTATTTTGGCAGGAGCTCTGCATCTCATATACTAGTCTCTAAAGATTCTGCCCTCAGTTTGAGCCTTATTCGGAGACCTTTGCAAGTAATGGAAAGACTTCCATTGATAAGCAGGGGAGCTGTAAAGCCCTTTTAACTCTATAGCACTGAAGGCAGAATTTGAATTACTCTTTTGCAGAAGTGGTTACAAGAAGAGCTTAGAAATTTGCACCGAGATTTTTGCGCTCAGTCTCTTGCATTAGTGGTGATAAGAAGCAGCTAAGATTTTGATAGCCAGTAGATTCCTAGTTACCTGGCAAAAGGTATAATATAGAGCCTTTGTGATTTATAATGTATGTTTCCATATATAATGAGTAAGAAATTGGAGAGATTTTGCAACAGAGTTAAGGGTTTACTTATCCTTATGTCCAAGACAGGATAGAAGACATCAAGCTCGACCAGGGAGTAAGAAAGGATTGGGAATTGGCATGGTCTTTTTTTTAACCTGGAGCTTCAGAAAGGGCTGGATGAAGTCTCTGCGAGCTGTCTGAGGAGACACTTGTAATCTAGAACCAGGCAGTGAGTGAATCTTTTGGTAGGGTGAATGGTACATAAGAATTTGGAAACCTCAAGTGGCTGCCTGTCGTTATTCCACTGCAGGTGGTTAGGCTGGAGTCCCCTGCAGGTTTCTTCTAGTTCAAGTTCCCCTCAACAGCAATTTTCAGCCATGATAGCTGTATTTACCTCTACTCTGATGTTAACCAGCACTAGCACATCATATACCACTGCATTTCATTGTTTGCCCTTACTTTGAGCTTACATGTCAGATTATTTCCATTACTTTAAAAGGTTCTTGAAATTCCAATGGATAATGACTGATAAGTAGGAGAAAGATTGGTGAGCCTGCCAAGATGCTGTAATACTCAAGAACATCACAGGAGTCTGACATGTCAGAGAAGAGAAGGGAAGGAAGGAAGTTACCAGGGAGCCAGCAGCATCTGGAGGGAGGAGATCAGAATGCATGGAAAGGAAAAGCAGATTAATAGCAGGTTTTTACAAGATAATGTCATATTTACTGCTATTCAGTGGTTGCAGAACCCACACTGACTGACAGCAGTGACCATCCCAAGTTCCAAGGCAACGCAGCAGACAGGACAGGTTCTTCTCAGTGGCCATATGGTCTTACTATGTTTTGAAAGTTCATCAACTTGTTTTAATAAACTCTTAAGTCACCCAAACTATTTCCTAACAATTGGCAACTGTAATTCTCAAACCCAGCTATAAAATGCTCTTGTTGTTGCCAAAGCTTGGCCTTTGATGTGCCCTAGGGTGTTCTTGGCTGCAGCTGACCTATGTCATTGATGCATCAGC
The DNA here is from genome assembly GCA_039877255.1 of Loriculus beryllinus. Taxonomy (NCBI): domain Eukaryota; kingdom Metazoa; phylum Chordata; class Aves; order Psittaciformes; family Psittacidae; genus Loriculus; species Loriculus beryllinus. The sequence goes on from JBCJKH010054425.1 coordinate 19,996, forward strand.
CTGTGTACCATCACTGCTGAACCACACTCTATTGTTTTTTTGTTTGCTTGCTTGCTTGCTGGGGAGCTGATGAATTTATTAGCTAAAGTTATTCCACTGTAAATTATACTTAATTGTAATTTCCCTATTCTTCTGTATCTGACTGTGGTAACGGTAGAAAACCAGAAGTACTTATTGACCAGACTACTGAATCTGAAATAAACTGAGCAAGTTGATGTTCTGGAGCTCTAGTTATTTGAAAGAACCAGTGTGTCTTTCAGTTTTCTTTCCTTTTTGGTGTGTAATGAGTCATGAAGACAGCCTGTTCTGGTGTCTGCTCTCTGTGGTTATTATCTAGAATACATACACTGATGTGTTCATTCAGTTATCCCCTGCTTTAGCTGCCTGTATATATTTGAGAAGGGGTGTAGGCAAAGGAAAATTTGAGCAAAATAATTATGTTTCTATTAACAGAGTCTTGGGTTTTGGAGGTTTTTTGGGTTTGTTTTTGAACCAGTATAATTACAGTGACACCAAATGCAGCTGCTCTGCTTATATCAGCCTCTGATACAGCCCATTTTTTAAAGGAGTCTTGTTTCTGCTACTTTTGCAAATGTCCTGCCTTGTTTGTTATCATGAATTATACAGTGTTCTCTGGGTACTTTACAGTTTATAAAATACAAATGAGGACAATTCTTGTGCTTTATTTTATATACAGAACTGTGTTATTTGAGAATGTAAACGTGTACATATGGATAAACAATTTAATCCTCTGGTATTTTAATGAAGATTCAGCTACTTGATACTTAAATATGAGTTAATGCTCTCCAGCTGATCTGAAAAATAAGCAATAGCAGGTGGCAGAAGTAATTTAAAGATCAGTATTTTCTGGAGACTCGACTTGTCATTCTCCTGAAACCAGTCTGTGACAAAACCAAAGCTTTTCACTGCTGAATGCCCTGGCTGTGGTGATTTGGGATATGCCCCCAAGATATCATCCCGGTCTGGCCTCCTCTAACAGGCAAGGAGGAGCAGAGACAGATACCTGCTGGCAGTGCAGAGGGAAGAGAACACCTTTGCAGAACCAGTGAAGAGCAGATTTCTGCAGGATTTACACAATACCAGGAATCTGGCAGGCCTCATGACGGTGGCATGTGAGCGCTGTCATCACAGAGATCCCCAACTGGGCTTCCTCAACATGTGTAGCTGTACAAACAAGGGCAATGCTTTGTTTGCATCTGGCTGCTTTGTGAGCCCTGTTCTGCAATTAACTGTGTTATTTGTCTGTTCTCATCCTTGGTTTTCCTTGATGCTATATGCTGACAATAACTACATGTGTGTGATATCTAGAGGGTCTTCATGGGTATTTGTGAGGCAGTTTTTTCCCCAGGGGTTGCTTAGGAGGTAGAGGATTAATTGGTGAGGGGAAGGTTAGTAGTAGCCATAGAAGAAGATATCTAGAAGGCAGGTCTTAACTGTATAAGGTACTTTATTCAAGAAGCAATTAAGAAGCGTTTTAGCTAACTATTTGATTTCCTGTGAAAGGGAGGAATCCTGTACAAAAAGAGGATAGACAAAGTCAAATTGTTCTTACAATTTAAATCATTGCTACTGAATGAAAATCACTCTGCTTACTGGGCTAGAAGTCTGCTGGATAACCTTCTGGTAACACTTGTACATTTACTCAGCTCATTCCCACAGGTGATCATATGCATATGTTCCCTGTGTAATCCTTTATTAGAAAAGGCAGTGTTGGATTATCACTGTGTTGAAAGTGAGACCAAATAAACAGATATACCTTGAAGATCATCCCCATGTTCAGCTAGATGTTTGCACAACCTCAATTCTGAGTTTGTTGAACATAGCTTTCACTCACACATGCAGTTGTGCATCGTCAGCTACCTTTGCATGCAGGTATTTAAATATGTCACTCAAAAGTGAGTGAGATGACCCTGTGCGTGTAGAAACTCTTATCTTCTACTCACATGAGTGATTGAAGCTGTCATATCTACATGCAGATGGTGTTGGTACTCCCCCCCACCCCAAAAGCCCTAGCCATGCACATTGTGAGCCATATATACACCAGACATTTTCTGCCTCTTTAAGGGGGAGTGCATGGATAAGGTACCAGAGGGAAATGAGAGAGGGTTGAAGTGGAAGTTTAGCTCAGTCTTCCTTCTCTCCTGTGGTTTTGGGTTCTCCCCACCCCTGCCTTGTCTTCAGTTAATATTTTTAGTGTGCTGAAAACTCCTTTGCACAAAGACCTTTTAAGCTTCATTTCGCTCCTGGAGGTACAAGTTGTTCATCAACATTTCTGATAACAGTGTTTGATGTGGTTACAATGGGCTAAGCATAAAGGTAAGTCAAGTGTTTATAGGAAGGCAAAGCAATGTTTATAGATAAAGGTAATATCTCTTCTAAGACCAATCAGTGAAATTGGAAGAAGTAGACAAGCTTTCAAGCACAAAAGCTGCAAGGCACAGAAAAGGCTTTTCTTCTTTGTTTTTTTTAGGTTTTTTTTGCAACTATTTGATCTAG
>JBCJKH010054426.1:0-19340 GCA_039877255.1 Loriculus beryllinus
CAAAATCTTGCTTCAGAGAGATTCAAAACTTGACTGAACAAGTCCCAGATCAATCTGATCTTATTGTACCTGTTTTGATCTGGGGGCTGGAATAAATAAATCCCAGAAATGCCTTCCAACCTAAATTATACTGTGATTCTATCCAGGCATCAAGCAGTACAAAATGTCACGTAAATGTAATGGAAAAAGATCAGTAGTGGCTCTATGGCCTAAGTTCTACTCAAATATCCCTTACAAGTCATGCTTTTTAATTTATCTAACCATGGCAAAACTTTAGCCTGAAAATACTTGTGCTTAATCCAGACTCTAAGATATTTTAACTTTTATATATTAGATAATTTATTAAGATAATTATTAAGATAATTTATTAAGTAATCAATGTGATTTTCAATTTACAGAGTTCAACAGAATTCCAAGATATCTAAGTGCTAGTATACATCAATACATATACATTCCTTCATAAAAAGGAAAATTTCTGTTAACTTTCTTCAGTAAGCCTTTTCTCCACTGAAATTTCCTGCAGTGGTCATTACTGCTACCACTGATAGGGACAGTAAGACATGCTATAAATGGGCAATGGTCTTTTCCACTACTTCTTCTGATTTAGGAAGATAAAACAAGCATAAATAACATGGATCCCAATTTACACAGATTCAGAAAATGTACATACTTGCAGAATAGAACAAAAATGACCATTGCTTTCTAAGATGGAATGACTGTTTTGGAAGAAATTATGAAAAAGATTAATAAAAAGTCATTATACACATTGCTACCATGCATACATAAGACTGAAATCATTATTTTGTTTGATTTAGCATGGAAGGTATGCGAAATAAAAGTACTTCTTAGGTAAATAACTTTTACAAATAAACCATAGAAAATTCCACAGAAAAAAAAAAAAAAAAAAAAAGGTGTTTTAATAGTACACCCACCTGGTTTTGTCAGTTTGAGGAGATGTGACTCAAGAGCATCCAGATTTTCTGTTGCTTTTTTCACTGCAGCTAAATGGGATGCCTTTGCAGAACTGGTCTGAAATATACAATATTTAGTTATGAAAATTTAGCTTCTACCTAACTAAAACTAGTGGTTCAACAGTAGAGTTTAGGCTAGATCCCAAGTTTTCTAAATCTGTATCTGATAAATTCATCAGTATTATTTCCTTTTAAAGTGAAATAAAATAGACATTCATGAATTTTTTGGTACATCTTCAAAAACCTGGCCATGCTTCATTCTTCCTTATCTCTAACAGAGTGAGTGAAGTTGCTCTGCCACCAAACAGAATTTTTGGGAAGTCCTACAGATTGTTTGGAAAAATATGTTGGTTTCCAGAAAAAATAATTTTATGTAGATTATTTACTGCCTACAGAAATTAAAATCTTCCTTTGGAAAGAAAGTTCTTTTATTTTTTTTTTTTTTATTTATTTATTTTTTTTACTTCTTGAAAATGTAATTTTTCAGTCAGCCCTACTAGGCTCAAGATACTGAATTGTTCCTATGATCCTAGATTCCTTTCTAGTTTTTGATATGAACCTGTGAGTAGCTAACAAATGCGGCAGTAAACAGTGAAGAAAAATTTGTTCTGGATCCTACAAATTTTCTTACAGAAACTCTTCCCTATAAGCTCTTTAATACATCTTGGTTTCATGCTCAAACTGCTTCCTTTCTTCATGTCCCACTGTTGCTACTTTCCTCTCTATTTCAAATCTCCTTTCCAGTAACACATCTTCTAAAATTATTTAAAGAAAAATCAGACAGAAAACTATGGAGAATCAACACTTCACTCTGATTTCAAGTTGCAGGAAATCCTCACAACCTCCTTCATCTCTCTGTAATTTAAGTATTAAGGTCTTAGAGGTTGAAAGTTCTTCCTACACTGAGAAATATTATTCAGTCTACACAACTGTTAATTTACTCTCCTATTAGGACTCAGTTTCAAGCAGCTGCTATACAAACTGAGAGGTTAAGTCTCCTCATTATTTGGGATATTTTTGCTCCTCTTTAATTACATAATTTCTTAATTATTTTTTCTATCTAATAAAGCATTCCTGGGAACTATATGTGAAAATCAGTTAGGGATGCTTGTATAAATATATGCAGGATCCTCATGGCTGTGCAATACTGCTAACCTCTCTCCAGTTCAACACAATGAGACCCTGTTCCCACTGCAATATTCAACTGGAACTCTAATTCTACAAGGAAACTCTTATTCCATACAATCACTTCTAAAATAAAAATTTTAGTCTTCAAAAAACCAGAATACAATACTTGGCTAAAAGAAAGAGTAAAAATCAGAGCAATTACTTTAAATTCTTTGCCATAGTGTGATTCTTCAGTTTTCATAGCTCCTGACAGGCAGAGTGAGGTCGGTGAGCAATTCAGTAACTTTTTCCCGTAGTTAACAATAATTACTGCTAGTTCATATTCTTTCCATGAACGCAGTACCTATTAAAGAATCATCCGTTATATGTTGTTGTTTTACATAACATGTAATGCTTCATTATTGTCTACTTATAATTGTCAAAATGCATGAATATTATAAATAGAAATTAATTACTCAATATTTAAGTTTCTTTTCATAAAAAAAAAAAAACCAAACCAGCACTATAGGCCTTGTAAAATAATTGGAATTGCAGAAATTTCATCTATGTTTCTACTTCTGCTTAACCTATCCCTCAGAGAATAGAAAGATTTAAACAGAAGTATCTATTGCTGTGATTGACATCCTTCCTGTTCTCAGGCAGTACTGCTATCAAAGAATATAAAGGGCAACTAAATGATCCTCATTTACTTCTCTGGTATCAAGTGCACATTTGAAAATCCCAACTGTATTAGTGAAAGAAGTGGTGAAATTTATTTTTTTAAATTATGATATTTATAAATGAACAGCATAAGGAATGTTTTTATATGGCTTTATCTTTTTTAGAGAGAGCTCTAAAGGCCAAAGTGCTTCTACTATGTGCAAGATAACTTAATGTTAGGCTGTTTGTCTCTGGAATACAAAATAAGTATATAGATTACTTCAGGATAAATGCAGCACATGGCATGACTATAATTCAGTGGAAAACCATATACCATGGATTAACCAGAAGCATTTGCAATTCACTTATTCTGCTTGCTGTTCTGTATGCTACTCTATTGAAATGCTATCTCCAAGGAAAAAAAAATCATCAGTACCAGCAGCCAGCCATTTCACTGGGGAATCCAATAACAAATGAACACTAGATCAAGGTTTAAAGGTTTTTAATACGCTTTATTGGCCTTGATAGCCTTCACTTGGGCCCTTTTGCCACGGGCCAGGAGCTTCCTTTCAGCTCAGGCCTGAGCCTAACGTCCCTGCCAGGTCCTGTGTGACAGGAATGCTGGTCGCCAGTATGCTCCAAGCAACACCTGAGCCTGGCAGTGCATTCACTGGTCTGGACATCTGACCCATGGACTGATGCCTCAGCTTGACCTCAGACTGCTCTCATCACTATGGAAATAGACTGCTGGGCTGTGTCTGACCCTAGCTACCCTCACTAGACCTGATCCTGACCTGTGTATTGACTTCTCAGCTTCAGCTCAGACCAGCCTCATCACAACAAACTCACCCGATGATCTACACTCCCAGTTGAACCTGACTGCCAGATGCTGCTCTGCCAGCCACAGCACTGCCCTTGGCTCCCAGGTTCCCAGCACTCACCGTGCCCTGACACTGCCCTCAACTGATCAGTACAAAGAAAATGACAGCACTGAGGCTTAAAATACTCATCTTTATAAAAAGAATGAAACCTGGGTCTTCTTGCAGTGCACTTTTAAGGATATCTGATACTGATTTGGTCTTGTGAGGTGAGCAGAGAGATCCAGCTGCTATAAAAACCAGGGGGAGGGATCATCAACACAGGGGAATCCCTCAAAGCAGCAGGCACAGCTCAGCTTCAGTATGAGCTCACAGCCAAGGTGTACTCAAACCTGGAGAAAAGCTGACTGTTTCAGCACCCTACATTCATCATGGCAGGTGTATTTATCATCTAGCATGTCTCCATACCTGAGATAAAAATCCTACCATTGCCGTATTTCTCCTAATCTCACTAAACAGATTGGGTATCTGAATCATAAATTCAATCTACAGATATGTGTTATTGCTAAAAGTCAAGGTGTTTATGTACCTGCCAGCATGTGGGACTGAATAATACAAAGTCTCTTGTATCTAATTAACAAATAAGACAGATATAGTAATCTGATTTGAACTACAAATGTGCCTATTTGGAGTAAATAAACTTGTAAATTTATATATTACATATAGGCCTTATTGAAAATAGTATTACCTTAAATGTAAAAATAAACACAATGATATAAAACTCAGATTTCATGTCACAGACTAATAGTTACAGTCTATCTTCTGAACAAATGAAAGTCGTCAATTCTATTAAAAAGTCAAAATGTCATTATATAAAGTGCACTGAAAGATACTAACAAATATTTCTGTACCCTTACCATTTAAGAATGCCACTTCTCTAAGATATCACTCTGGAAGCCAGTGTGCAACACGGGGTTTTTTTTATTCTCTAAATGACATAAACCTTAAACCAAGCTATAGGCACAACAACACACACCATACCTTTGCTGTATAAAATGAAGTACAAGCTATCATATGCTGAATACTTTCATAACATCCTGCCTGCTTCCTCTGCAAAGTAGCACTTGGAATTTCTTGAAGGACAGCCAAGCACTTAATGAGGATCTGCAAATACAAGGGTTAAAATGAAGTTTGGAGTCTGCAACACATTTACAAGCTTGTACCTCTGTATGAACTATTGTATTTGATGGCGAAGTTCAAAAATACCTAGAAATCTAATGGATAGGATGAAATGCTAGCTCTATGAAAGCCAATAATAAAATTTCCATTTCATTTAACAGTGTCAAGATTTCAACCACATCCCATTGGAATAAGTTTCGCGTTCACATGCAATCACAGATATTAAATTTTTTTGCTGATTTAATTAATGTGAAATCAAAGAACGCTTAATTCAGTGAGATGACATCCTCCTAGTAGAGGACTGCCTATAAATATACTGAGCTGGTCAGAATTTTAAATGAAAGAAAAGATTTCCAGTATGTTCCAAAAATAGAAGATTTCTTTCCCCCATTTTTGTCTATCAGACATGAAAATAACATGTGACTAAATTATTTTTCCCTTTAAATAGGAAATCTGAAACATGAGCCATTTCCAGTGGTTAGCTATGTCTTTAACAGGTGATCACAGACAACTTCTTAAGTGAGAGATTACCCCTGTAAGCAAATAGATCTATTGTTTTTTCCTACAAACTTCTCAGGGCCTTGAATGCCCCAATAGTAATTCCCTGAGCAGGCTCATTTGGGGCTTCCTCTCACACCTTCTCCCCAGGGGACCAAGAGCCCCAGCTAAGGTCAGACACAATCCTTCTTTCCCTGCTTCAGCTATGCTATAGTTGTGCTGGTCTTCAGTTCTGTCTCCCAGACAGACAATGGATCTGTGCTGTAGCCTTGTCTCCAGTCTCTAGCTCCAACTCCTGAAGCTCCTGCTTTTACCTCCCAGATGGCCAGCCCAGTAACTTCACTTGTTCTGGACTCTCACTGGATCTTCTTATCAACACCTTGTTCTTTCTGCCACGTTCAGATGTTGCTAACCTGTGCCTTTCTTGCCCTGCAGTCACCTCATCATACATCATAAGGCAAACAGGCTCTTACTGCTGCTTCCTGAAAAACTACATAATTATAGGGGGAAATTTGCATATTTCTACTGTATCATTATTGACTCTAAAAATCCCCACATGTGCTGCTTCAGATATGTTAGGATAGGATTCAGGTACTCTGTTTTCAAAAAGAGGGTGCTTGCTTCTAGAAACGAGCACATGCCTGAAAACTAAAGACTGCATTACCAAAATATTGAATAGCCTTCTTATTTAAGATAAAAATTGTATATGAAGCAAACACTCCAAAAAAAGGCATAAGCAAATGCTGCTTTTCTTTCCTCAAAATTTCCATCTGCATATAGCATTCAAGTAGAAGTTACTTGACTATTTTAAAAATGCCAACAAATTGTCCTGAAGAAACAATTGGTACTCTGCAGCTACTTTAGCATATCTAAAAGCAGAATCTGTACACCTTACATGGAACACATATGCATTGTGAACATATAAAATCATAAAAGGCTTTTCTTTCAGAAAGAGCTACTTTTCAGAAGCTACTAAGAACACAAAACCTAGATATTTATCTCTCCCACTCCATTCTAAGTTTAATTTGAATCACTGTAAATGCAGGACTTGGATGCAAGGTGCTTTGCTTTAAAATGCTCTCACCTGAACTACTGGCACTGAAGAAATCTTGTGATAAATAATTGGAGCAAGGAGACCATAACATTGTACAACACACTGCAGGGTGTAACTTGCATCATTCAACCAATTGCTAAGTTCAATTGCCACAGTCAATCTTTCACATTCTGCTAATCTAGCAACCTGTAGAAGAAAAACACATTTTGATTCAAATACAAATTATTTTTTTTTAAATCATTTGAGAGTGAAAGACACATTATTGCAGTTTAAAAGGCAGTGTAAGGAGCAAGTAAGACGAAAGCTTAAAAATGAATTTACATTGACACCTGTTAGAAGTATATGAACAAAACCAACATTATAAAGCAAGTCACCTAATTGTGCCCTCTGAATTTGCCCATATAATCTACAAAGTCCAGTTAATAACCTCAACCTGTGTGGAGTGGAAATTTCACATACTCTCAGACTAGGTGAGGGAAGGATAAATACTCCTTCCTCTCCCTTCCAGCTATCTGCTGGAGCTCTTGCATGTGTTAGCAGATCCAGTAAAGTCACTGAGTAATCACCTGCTTGGATTTTTACGAGACAAGTACTTCAGCCAAGAAAGAGTGAAATAGGAATGTAAAACTACAGAAGAAAAGCTTGACTATCCAAAGAGAAAATAAGGTTTCTATGTCATTAACATGCCATTATCCTATAAGAAAGTCAGAAATAAGATAAAAGAAGCTTAGTCTATTAAAACTAATATAATAAGATAGAACACCTATTTTAATAAAATATATATGTATTAAATAGCAGAAATTTTTAAAATTAAAAATCCAAGATGAATCTTAGTGGAACAAAAATAACAATTATTATAATTAATATTTAAATTGCAGTCTACTGCCACTGAAATGAAGGAAAATCCTTCCTCAGTTGGAATCAGTGGGCTTTGGATAAGACAATAACTGATTCAGAAACCATCTTCCCAGCAGGACACAAAATAACCAACAGCTACTCAAATACTTCAGAAAGGAAGACCAGATTAACTCACAGAAAATTAAGTATTCTGTAAACAGGACTATTACATTGCAACATGTATACTGCAATGATGAAATAAAGCTGATCAAAATTAAAATCAAATCACAGAATCGTGGAATGGTTTGGGTTGAAAAGGACCTTAAGATCATTTAGTTCCAACCCCTTCCCATGGGCAAGGACACCTCACACTAGATCATGCTGCCCAAGGCTCTGTCCAGCCTGGCCTTGAACACTGCCAGGGATGGAGCATTCACCACGTCTTTGGGCAACCTGTTCCAGTGACTCACCACCCTCACAGTAAAGAACTTCTCCTTCTATCTAACCTGAACTTCCCCTCTTTTAGTTCTGAAGTATTCTACTCTTAAGTAGTTAACCACAGCTGTCTAATATGGTTAAGTTTGAATAAGTAAAATATCCTTCAACAAGCTATTTAGGCATCCAACAGCAAAGGAATATTTGCAAAGAGCATTAAAGCTGTTGCTCATCTCCAAGAACTGCTCCTTAGAGAAGCTCTGAGCTTCTATGTGGTATGTTTGTCCACATTGGCATCTTTTCATCTTTCCCTCTTTCCTTGTATCTTTATCCCTCAAAACTAATCCAACTGCAAATCAGTTCCTGTAAAGTGTATGCAAACCTGTCCACAGTAACTCAGAAACAGAGATTAGTTCAGGAGTCAAAGGAAATGCAAGAGTGAATTGAATGGATGTGACATCTCTATTCTCCATTTCTGCATTACGGCTTTTATTTTCCTTGAGGAATGAGACAAAAGGGGCTTGTTTCCAAGCTAGTGAGTGTAAAGTTGAAGTAATTGCATCTGCAAATACGTGGTCATGGTTTATATGGTTGAAATAAATGACATCGTGTCTCAGTGCTCAGTGATGTAGAAAACACAGTTAGAGGAAAAACATAATTTTGTTTTTCTTTTTTCTTTTTTTCTTCTCCCTGATTAACCCACATGTCACATCTTCCCTTTATCTGAATTCTACCTCATGTGATGATAAGCAGCTGTGTGTTCATCGGGGTAGAATCTGCAGCAAAACACCTGTGACATGGACATTTGCAAGGGACTGGAATGGTGCTCCTTCAACATTAAGCATGGTGTGATTTGTTATTCACTTTCTGATAGCCTGAGTATACAGCACAAGGGGAACCATATCGATTTGTTATGCTTTAGCAAACAGTGTTTGTGAAACATTCAAAACAAGTCTGCTGCTAGCCATGTGTTTGTATAGGTTACTGTCTTAAAAAGTATGGAGGTTTCCATCAGTGGAATCCTGTAGAATTCAAGTTAATAACACAGTACTTGAACTTATTAACTTAGTATCTAATACATACTTTGCCATAGTTGAATGAAGCTAAATTCCAAAGAAAATTCACCTCAGTTTGATTTGTTATTTTAAAGGAAAATTATCCTAATTTTCAGAAGTCATGTTACTATACTTGCTACTGATTCATGGCTGTGTTTTATGAACTGAAAGCAACATTCTCTCAAACTATATTTGGGTTGATCATAAAATTTGATCTTGCTGTCCTATTCATGGGAAAGAGCCCTTAGATGATAGAATGATAGAATAGTTAGGTTTGGAAAGGACCTTAATATCATCTAGTTCCAGCCCCTGCCATGGGCAGGGACACCTCACACCAGACCATGTCGCTCAAGGCTCTGTCCAACCTGGCCTTGAACATTGCTGGAGACAGAGCATTTACTACTTCCTTGGGCAACCTGTTCCAGTGCCTCACCACCCTCACAGTAAAGAACTTCTTGCTTTTATTTAACCCGAACTTCCCCTGTTTAAACCCATTCCGCCTTGTCTTACCACTGCAGTCCCTGATGAAGAGTAAAAGATAAACCTGCCACAGGGCAAGACCTGCCTGCTGTAATAACAAGACAGACTGATCACATCTCTTCTGTGTACTGTAATGGGGACAGAGTATCCCTCAGTGCAGCTATTTCCAAATCTGTGTGCTTATTTGAGCTGGTTTCTGCTGGAGATTCAGTTTGCTGGCTGCTTTAGAATACAAAGAGAAAGCACTGCCTGTCCCAAAGCAGGGGACTTGGATACATACAGAGATGTAGTGGTATGGCTGTGGATTGTTCTACTGAATTGCCAAACTGCTCCTGTAGAGGAGCATGTTCTGAAGGAGAGGTTGGATGGAGTGGTTTGGAAGTGTGAGAATTGCTAAATCTGTATTCCCCTGCCAGTGGTAGGAGTGCTGGTTCACCCTCACGCTCCTGGCCACTTCCTCTGGTTTGGTGAAAGCCAAAAGGAAGAAGGCAGTAAAAGGAGGAAAGAACAGAGAACAGGAAAGTACACAGGGTTTGGAAATTGCTGACAGAGAAGGCAGGAGGATTGTTGGGATCTAGAAGACATTCCCAGATTGCAGAGAAGGTGTCAGGGCCTGGCAGAGAAGTGAGGTGATTTTCAGAATAAGGAGAAATAAGGCAGCTAAGACTTGAGTGCAGTGCTGGTGAGGGAGAGGGACATGAAGAAGTGGGAATTCTCATCCCAAGAAAGAACGGTGGAGCACAGCAAAGCATACCAAAACCTTGCCATGTGAACCAAACACATTATGCTAGAGCATCTCAGTGTGGGCACGAAGTCTATTTCTACACCTGTACAGTTGAAAAGAATACATTGGATTATCCTTCCGTACCCTGTTCAAAGTGAAGGGTCATGACATACTGGGTAAGAGAGACATGCACAGACAGCAATAGCTGCAGTGGATATCCATTCCTCCTTTTTCCTAGCCTGCTTGCTGCAGGCAGCTGGAGAGAGTGCAGCCTGGGAGCCCTGAGCACTGCTGCATAATTTTGCACTTAGTAATGATTAAAAATCTGCTCACTTACTGATTTCTGAGGAGTCAGTTCCAGTTCAGCTGTGATAAATTCTTTTTCCAGCTGCATCTAAATGATTGTTTTCATATTCAGACCCATCATTAAAGATTTCAGAAACAATAAGGAAAAGTATAGTTTTCATGGGTATGTTTGTAATCCGTGTGAATCTGGAAAGTTCCTGTAAATAGCCTACTCTTAAATTCATTTGTGTTGGTTTCTTTCTCCTCTTTGTTGCTTTACCTAAACACTACAAAGGCTTCTAGATGAGTGCCATGTGTTTAAGTAGCCAGTGTCCTAGTTTATGCTGCTCATATGATGCATTTTAAAGCAAACCTGCCTTCAGTGCAAATCTGGAGTAATCCCACTATTGGTACTGAAAGTACTCCAGAATTATAGCAGTTCAAATGAGAATAGATTATAGTGCTGTGATACAAACCCAAAGCAATCCACCTGAACTCAGCTCTTAAAGTAGCCACCATAGATGGTACTACAGAGATGTGGCCACATAGAATCACCACTTCTCAACTGTTGACTTCAGATGGGTTTATTTTTATTCCCAGCAAATCTGAAGTGCGATCAAACAAAATTCTCTCGATCAGAATGTGAAATCTAAAAATACGCAGTGTTGCCATTTTGCGTTCAAATACTTGACCCCAAATTCTTCCAATTCTTCTGGCACTTTTATGGGCAGGTGAATCTGCTGTCATGATCCTGCATTCCTGGATCCCTCCTGTAAGTCCTGTGTACTATGCTTCTGCTTGTGTTTTGCCCTCGGCTGGAGAGCTGCAGCAAGCACATGTGATGACAGTCATATATGCTTTGGGCTGTTAAATTAGTAGGAGTTGGGTATATGATTGACTATATGAAAAATGCTAAGAGCATATTATGAAAGAATTGCCATTGATTACAGGTCAGGTTTGCTGAAGTGTCTCTCGTAATAGGAAGTGCATTCAACATGGTGATCTATCCTGCTGTGAATTCATTTGGTGATGCCAGTTTGGACAGGTATAAGTAGATATAACTTCAGATCCAGTGATCCACTGATCCAGTCAGTGATCCACTGGCAACTCCACTGAATTTGATCCATGAACGGACAGACTTCATATGGCTCCCTACAGAACATGGTTTTTCCTCATGTCTCAGAAACTGATTGCAAATGTACTTCAATAAATTTTTACCAGAGCTGATAGTTTCTGTCATGTCTTATACATGGGCTTTATCTAGCTATGGGGGAGGACTGTTTAATGCTTGGCTTTTGTGATGATAATCTGAGTTCCTAGCACCATATTCCTTATTAGTGGCAGTTTGGGCATAGTGCATTACTAAACTTTTACCTTACCAGCAGTCACCATTAAAATAACTTGTCTTGGCTTTCTCTTAACAAATGTTTATGAGCAAGTACACTAACATGGTAAGTTTATTTGGCAAGCTGCAAGTCTTACTTCCCAGGCATTCCTTCATTTAAAAGCTGTCCTCTGCTGCAGTATTCTGTTGGCAGAACCATTTCCTTAAGCAGCCTGGATACAGGAGATGTGACTGACAATTTGTCTTCAAAATGCTCTGTTTTCTTCAGGAAGCCTTATCATTAATAGGTGCCTTTAGCAGATAGTGAATCTTTTTATTGCCAGTTTCCAGCCTGTAAAAATCACTCATACCTCACCACAGCAACATTCATTATTACCTTGTAAAGACCTTTTGTTTGCTCCTTGTCAGGAGCTCCTTGTCACGGCACTCATTAATCTGAATAAAGTGCATGTTGTTTATCTCCATCATTTCTGAGAGCTGGCAATGAGCTCTGTCAGTCTCACAAATATGGAGATGATGGCTTTCCTTGGAAAATCAATGCCAGGACAGGGAATAACAGTGATAACTGAATGAAGTGCTGAGGAAAAGAAAGGTAAAACTTATAAAGTTGAAAATGAAAGCTCCTGGATTTAAAAATAAGATGAAATTATCTTTTGATTAATTGCTGGTACACTGATTTTGAATTCTCTGAAGTCAGTGAGAATTTTATCTGTTTTCTGTGGGAGCAGGATCCAGTGGGAAAATGGATACATATTTAATTTCTCAGCAGGTACAGAGACCTTTGAGTTGGCTGAACCCATTGATTAAGCTCAATACAATATGAGCTTACAGACCACTCAGTTGATCAGACACTTGTGGCAGCCAGTGTGGTGGATTAAAGCCTAAGGCCCTAACCCAGATCTATGGTCATCATGTGAGCAAAACCAAGGTGACTGATTTGGTGAACCTTCTCCATTTCCATTGTAGTAACAAGGCTGTTCCTTTGAAACCCACAGCTATGAGAGGATATAGATGAAAACCAGGAAGGGAAATGTGCTTTACACATGTTTGTAGCTATGTCCAGTGTGTATGGGGAGAGAAATTACAAATGATGTTACACTACACAAATTATTTCATTGGGTCACTTTAAGAGAAATGGCTTCATTTTTGTTCTTACACTGACAGCTCAAAGTGTTTAATGCTGATGTGGAGCAGCTGTGAAGAGACATTGGTACCCACATGCTCTTCAAGTCTCATTTCACCTTTGAACAAAATGAAGCCCCTCGTAGTTGCTATGAGAGAGTCATCCTGTCTTGCTTCTTACCATGTAAAGCATGGTGCAGGGAATGGTGGAAGTGTACAGAAATCCTTTGCTGAAGTTGCTGTGAATATGCAGACATCCATCTCTAGCAGCAGAGAAGGAGAAACCTTGTTCTTCAGGGTTTATTTCTAAGGATTGAATAATGTGAAAAACTTGCTAAAGCTGAAAATCTTGGGATTCAGATAAGCTTTTCCCATATATTTCTTATCTCTTATGGCTGCTGATAATGGCTGGCCTTTTCACCTGTGAGAGCACATGAGAATGTGAGTGGTAAATGAAAGCAGGCTGCATATATTCATGAATGCAAGTGGTAGCTTATGTCCCAATTTCCAGTGAGCAGCTTCATTTGATGTGACAGAAAGCATGCAAATTGGGATATTGGCATGAGCAAAAAAAGGGGTTTGTGCATACGGTGTTACAGAAGAAAGCATCAGTGTCTACATATATTAAGACTAATCTGTTTTTAAGGTAGCAGCACTGTGAGGAACAGCTCTTCTCGCATTCACTGTTTTAAAAACAGATTTGGGATTATACAACAACCTACAAAGAGGGTTTTCGTACCAAAGCAAATGTAATTCCTGAGGGTGACTGTCCACAAGTGCTCTCAGTGGAAAGCCTACAATCAGGAGTCTCAAACCACAAGAAAGATATAACTATGTCTGGTCATGTGCCTAATGGCAATTAGATACTGAGCATTCAGAGACTTCTGACTTAAAACCTAAATTGGTGTTAAAAAACAGGGGGGAGGGGAAGAAGCCCAAAACCTGGAGGTCAGGCAAATTCAAATGTTTTTCTCTTTGTAAAGTTGATGTAGATTTAAATGGAAAAAGCCACTGTTGACACTGTTTTTTCTCTCCAGTTCTGAGGTTTCTGACTTTCTGTTATAACTGACAAAGCAGAGGAGGGAAAGCTTTGCAGAACAGTTGTTGAAAATACCAGCAGTAAGGAGATACGAAGGGGAAGAATACAGACAGATTTGGTAGCCCCCTTTCCTTTTTGCCTCCTTTCCTGCTCTATTTCCTTCTTCCTTGAGGCATGTTTTCATCTCCTGTTGATGCTTGTGTTAGAGAGCTCCGTGTGGTGCATTGAGTATACAGATAGTTCTTACCGAGTGAACTCAGACACTTGGAGAGAGTTTCTTTACCTGCTGCTCTCTTTTCCTTTGGCATTGACCAAACCCACAGGATTGATCATAACACTAATGTTCCATCTCCTATATATAGGTTAGCTGCTGCATTTGTGGTGCACTCCTCCATAGTGCCGACACTGTTACCAGTGCTTTACTGAGAGCTTCATCCCTTTGTCCTACTGTTTGTGTTTTAAATTTCCTACTAAATGGCCATTTAAAGCAAATTCCATTTGTCAGTAGAACATCACTGTGATTTCAGATGTGATTTCTAGAACAGGACTTGTGATGACAACTGTTTCTTCATCTTGGACTGTATATTTGGTGATTCATCCCCCTAAATAAAATCTGCCAACTCCAGATTCAGACATAACCAGTTATGTATTTTTTGCTCTGTCTACTTCCAGACACTGATACATCCTGATATCCCAAAGGCACTCTCTGAGACTGAAACTAAGCATTATTCTTATTAGGGAGAAAAAGGGGCAAAAGGTGTTCTTCTACTGGATAGTTTCAAGATGATGCAGTGGAAAAAATGAGGGTTTGTCAAGTGTTTAAAAATGGAAGGAGCTGGACACAGAATGGAACTTCACCTTTTGATAGCTTATGTTCTGCAGATGGGTATCTTGGAAAAGGCTAATCTTGTATTGTAATGCTGGCCTGTGTTCCAGCTGGAGAGAATAAATTCAGTTGGCAGAGAATAGGCGCTGCACTGATTTAGTGGCCTGAAATGAAAGGGGAAGGGCTGGCATGTGTATGCTGCCAACCCAAGCCTCCAGCAATGTGGGGACACCTACTTCCTGCAATGACCATTAAAGCCAGCAAGTCAGGGCGTGCTGAACTGCCCCTTTGTTAGATGTTTGCAGCAGCTGAGGAGGTTTCCACCTCAGACGGGCTGTAGTCAAGGCACCTGGAACAGTTCAGAAAGAAAAAATGCTGGAGATGTTTTCTTTTCCCATTCCTTTTCACTGAGGCTGCTGTTCATGAGGGCTTGATCAATGCCCACTGTCTTTCTCTCATTCCTAGAAGCTTGATGTCCTTTAATTCCTGAAATATTAGGCCATCTTCTTGCATCTCAGATTATTTTTCCTCCTTTCTTTCAATACTTTGTTCACAGTTTTGATAACCAACTTGTTACTTGTTAACCAACTTCTCACTCACAATAGTCAAAAGGCAAGTAAAAATTTTGCAGGAGGTTTGGTACCTTCTGGTGACCTGTAATCCATCCTGTACTGCAGGCTTGCATTGGCTTTGTGTTTTAATTCCTGAGCTCATTTCAAATGGTTTCTTGCTGTCAGCTTCCCTATTTATCCCCTCTGTGTCTCCAGGTTGCTCCTGCCAGCATTCTTGCCTGCCACCTATCGTACGTTTGGAGATGTCATCACTTCTCCCTAAGCCATGTTTGCACTGAGCACACACATTTAAATATGGATGAGCCTGGATAGATTCCACTTTGTCTTTTGCCTGGCACTATTATAAGCTTGTCGTAAACACTTCCTAAAGGATTGCCACATTGAAATATTTAAGAAGGCTTTTAATCTAGTCACACTGATTAAAATTATTTGGTTCTTTAATGCACCTCTCATGTTCGCTTCTATTTGTTATATTTACTGTGTTAGCTTGCAAATTTGCTGAGGAAAGATCAACAAATAATGATACTAATCTTAGCAACTTGCATGCTTTTGTCATGAAAGGCTCATCTTTTACCACTTCCCACAAAAGAGGATGTGGCAGGAAAGAAATACACAAAAGAAATACAAATATAAGATATTTATGAAGTATAAAAGAAATGGGGGAGTGATTGTTCAATAATAACTTAGGCAGTAAAAGATTTATAACTGAAAAGGCTTTCTAATCATTTGATTCCAGGACTTCAAGCCTGAATTTCGGTATCAGTGGCAGTTATGGCAATTCTGTCCTTAGGGAAAACTTCTTACTGCCCTTCAATGTCTGACAAAATCAGCAGTCCCCTGAGAAGCATCAGGTTATTCCTGACTTTGGTTCTGCATGCAGCATGCTCCTGCTTTATGTGTTAGTTCAAAGCCAGGAAGGACAACCAAGTTTTACCTGTTCTTTGTCTTTTATTCCCCTGGATAGCTTGCCATATCTAATGAATACTTTGTCATCCATCACTCTATGAGTTCTCAGCGCTGTCTTCCATATGAAATGTTTTATTCTTTTTTCCTCTTTGTGCCCTTGTGTTGTGTAATAGGATCTAGCCAGCAGACAATAGAAGCAGCTGGCTCCAGTGCCAGAATGTGTGGCAAACATCTCCTGTTCCTTACTATGCTGCTTTGAAGATCAAACTTCATGGTAAGGCTCAAAACTCAGAAGCACAAAACAAAACTAATCTAGAGAGACAGAAAACTCTATTATCACCAGCAAGTAGTAAGAGTCCATGTTACCTTGTTCATCATTCTGAGAGTCAAATGAATCATATATGTGGTGGTGGTGGTGAAGAAATAAATAATAGGAAATAATAATAATTTCAAAGTCTTTTCATGATACATATCTGTAAAAAGACATAACTGTAGGTTTGTGGAAGCCATTACGAGTTTGGAGATAACCATGTGTTGTGGTTTAACCTCAGCCAGCAGCTAAGGATCACAGAGCCTGTCACTCACTCCCTCCATGGAGGGATGGGGGAGAGAATTGGAAGAGCAAAAGTGAGAACACTTGTAGGTTGAGATAAAGACAGTTTCATAGGTAAAGCAAAAGCTGCATGCACAAGCAAAGCAAAGCAAGGAATCCATTCGTGAATTCCTTCACCACTTCCCATCACAGGCGGATGTTCAGCCAGCTCCCAGAGAGCAGGCTTCCATCATGTGTAATGGTTACTTGGGAAGCCCAGCACCCTAACTCCGAATGTGTGGGGCTCTGCCTTCTTCTTCCCCCAGCTTTACATGCTGGGCATGACATCACATGTGATGGAATATCCCTTAGGTCAGTTGGGGTCAGCTCTCCTGGCTGGATCCCTCTCAGCTCCTCGTGTTTCCCCAGCCTGCACGCTGGCGGGGTGAGGAGCAGCAAAGGCCTTGACTCTGTGCAAGCACTGCTCAGCAGTTACGGAAGCATCAATGTGTTATCAAAACTGTGTCCAGCACAAATCCAAAACACAGCCCCATACCAGCTACTATCAAGAAAATTAACACTATCCCAGACAAAATCAGCACGCCATCAAGGCTCTTTAGGCCTGGAGGAATTGGTCCAGGAGTTTCACAAAGAAGCTGCTGCTCAGGAAAATTTAAATACAGTTTGTCCCTGATTTTTTTTTTCCTGAAATTTATCTACTTCCTGGATATAGGCACTTCTCTTTTTGGTATGAAAGGGGGAGACACAAAACATTACCTTGAATTATGGGAAGAAGAAGAGAGCTACCACTATTGAAAGGTGCCTCTACTCATTTTTTCCACTTTGGTTAAATTTGTCAGCTCCCTGCTCATTCCGAATGATTCCAAAAACTCTCTCCAAATTCCTTGTGAGATGAAACTGGGTGCACAAATATCTGCAAATGCCAGATGATTTTGCAAAGCACTGTGTGACCACCCTTTAAAATTCTCATACGGTGTCATAGATTAGCCTTCTATTTTGAGTTTGTTTGGTTTGGTTGGTTATTTTTAGTACTATTCTAACATGATGGCTCTCACTATTGTCAAATTATTGCAAAATCTTGACTGACATTACTTTGACCTGATTAATTTCTAATTCTTTAAATCTGTTACAGTGTTTACATGATTATTCCTCATTTACTTCACAGGTTTTCACGATCCTGAGCTTGTTACTCTGGTATTTATCTCAGCACTTCCATGTAACTGACATTTTTGGAACCAAATCTTCTATTTCAGTTGAGAATAGGAAGGCAGAATGATTGGAAACAACTTACAGAGTATTTCTGCATTGTTGGGAAGCCTCAATATGCTGTAAAGTGTTTCAGAGGTGTCTGTGTGCCAGCATGCTCTCTCTGCCTCTGTCATTGCATGGGTGATGGTGCACAGACAAGCTGCACTGACCTCTTAGAATAAGATCATTTATCTTTTTATTTATGTTGCCTACTCTGTGCCTTCTTTTGCAGCACTTCACAAGTGAAGATACAGAAACTTCACTAACAGCGAATTGTCCTTTCACTGTCTCTTATGTGGGTTTCCACACGATGTTTGACATTTAGGGGAAGCCTGAATCTGGATATCCCACAGCAGGCTCAGGGCATTTTAATTTATCATTCTTGGGAATCTAGCAGAGAAGGATTAAGTCACATGGGCATTTAGGCTGATGGTGCCTCCAGGGAGCACTTGGCTTAGGAGGGCACAGTGCATCTGCAGCTGGGCTTCCTACGACCATGTATCCATGTATCCATGATGCTCCATGTATCCAACTCCCTGACTCCTGAGTCCGTGATGCCACCATGCATCTCTCCTCTCTCCCTTCACGGCTGAGTCCTGTGCCATGTTGCTCCCCGGGAGCTGCTTAGCAGGCAGAAGGACTGGAGGTAGGCTCCTCTGCCTATCTCTTGCCCACCAGGCATTTATCCAGGTGCTTCTGTGGCTGGTTCCAGTAGGGATGCTCTGGCCCCACTGCATCAGCTTCAGTGCTGAGCTGAGGGAAATGTGGCAGACCAAACCTTAACTTCCCCTATCCAGTACTACATGCAGTGTGGGCACGACTTAACCAATCCTATGGTCAACTCAGCAGCCATTCCCAGCTCCATCCTGCCTCATTTGGACTGAAGGACATTTTTGTACTTTAGTTTTTCTTGGGAGAAAGCTCCTTTAGAGATTAAATCTTGGAATATACTGGTTTGCAATCAATACAAATGTACTTGGCAGCAGCTGGGCTTGAGAGGCATGTAGAGTGCAGCAGTATCTGTCTGTTGACTCTAATATATATGCTGACTAAAGTACTTTCCAAGCAAGTAGCAGCAGCAGTTTGACTTCACAGTAATGCTGCACTCCCATGTATCCTGTGAAGTAAATATCTTCATTCCTGCTGCTCAGAGATGCAGATGCTGAAGCATGCAAAAGCAGGGAGATGAGAATTTCACCCTGCTGCTTTCCTTGTCTCTCCAGCCCCATCTCAGCCTGATGTATGTCTTCTCTGTAACTGATGAACAAAACTGGAAACTGGTGAAATAACTGAGTACTACTACATCCTTAGTAGGAAAGCCTTTCCATTTTTAGTTGATGTGTGAGAACTACAGCTTCAGTCTAAAGGGGGAATACCAAATCTCCTGCAAAAGGTGGCTCTGATAAGCCCAGACTGTTTCTGGTTGAGGGACAGAAGCCAAAATAAATCTGGACTTTTTTTCTTTGTTCTTTGAGGTTCAGATAATCATAGAATCATAGAATCGTTAGGGTTGGAAAGGACCAACCCCCCTGCCATAAGCAGGGACACTTCACACTAAACCATGCCACCCAAGGCTTCGTCCAACCTGGCCTTGAACACTGCCAGGGATGGAGCATTCACAACTTC
>JBCJKH010054429.1:14628-37392 GCA_039877255.1 Loriculus beryllinus
ACACATCTTTTAAAAATCTCCAAAGTTGCTGACTCCACCACTTCCCTTTGCAGCCAGTTCCAGTGCTTGACAACCCTCACAGGAAAGAATTTCCTCCTTATATCTAACCGGAACTTCCTCTGTTTTAGTTTGAACCCATTACCTCTTGTCCTATTGCTATAGTCCCTGATGATCATCCTTCTTTCCCTTTAAGCAGTGCTTCTGTCTAATCTATCTAATTCCCCTTGCAGGTAAGGCGCAGTGAAGCCAATCCAGTTACATGGTCAGGAGCTACGCTCTGCTCTGGCTGGTCAAACGGAACCAAGCCCGTCTTCCTTGGAGGTTTGGTCCCCTTCAACCAGCTATAGCAGTGTTGAAAACATCGAGCCAGGAAGATGTGCCCCTTCCACCTCAGCTCAATCCTACCAGCCCCCCCTCCTAGATGGATCCTGTCCCCCTCTGAACATTTCCAGAGGTGTATCTGGGGATGAGCCACCTGGAAAGGTTCGGGATGGGTTTTTGGGTTTAAAAAGCATCACTGCAAGGGTCTTGCCTCTGTAAGGACACACACATGTACCTGCTTCGGCATTAACTCAGGCCCAAATTATCACTTACAAGGCTTCCTGTCTCTGTCACATTCAACAGATTTCTAAGTAAGTGTGGATCTGCAGGGTCCTAATGTAGAGCCTTCTGTATCTCCCTTTCCTACCAAGCATGCATCCATAAACCCCCTTTTGCTAAGCTCTGCCCATCCAAGGAATTTGCATTTAAAATTAAAAATATGTATATTATAAAGAACAAGTGTAACATATCCTTGAAAACACATTGTGTGCATGTGTCTTTTCTCATTTATTTGCTGCAAAAAGGAGCTATAAACAACCATAGTCCACCAGGTAAAGTTTTGTGACCCACAGGAAACAATACATCAGCTATCCCATAGCCGCTTAGCCCACAACACACACACCACCTCACATCTTTGTGCAAGTTATATTCTGAGTCTTCCCATCCACACGACACTGCAGCAGATAAAGAAAACAGCAAAATGACTTAAAAATTTCTTTGCAGATTTCTTCATTGAGCTAGGCAATGGATTTAGACATTAAACATCAGACATCCAACTCTGCAAGTCATTCCCTGCCTTGACCTCACCAAAAAAATAAATGCAAAGGTATCAGTGTACCAACATAAAGTGGTGGATGTGGAGGAGAGAGCATGGATACAGCCTGCATAGAATAAAGACTGGCAGCAGTCTGTCCAAGCAGCTTGGGTCTCTGCTACAGAACAGCAATGCTCCATGGAGTGCCACATCCTCCCAGTCTCTGCATTTTCCCCATGAGGATGCATTGGAGAACAACTTAGTTTCCGCCAGGTCTCCATAGCCAATGTCTTTTAGAAGACCCAGACACATAGGAGTGACAGTGCACGGTGGGACAGTCTGGACAGAATCACATGTGTATGACAAACTGAGCAAAGGACCACAGCTTTTCGGTCCACATCACACGTTGTGAGGGGTTTTTGAGAGTCAAAAAGGAGTACACACGTTGTATGAGTTTGCTGACACTACAGAATATGAAAGGTTTAGTAAATTTAGGTCAAAAGACAAATTGTTCCAAGATACCCAGGTTTTCCTCTCGTGCCAGATACACTATTCATCATGACCAAGGGCTGTGTCATCACTGACAGCTCATCAATCTCAACCACCACACAGACAGACACCACATTTCACTACCCTAAATCCCTGGAGGTTTCTTAGCATTTCAGGCAAACTGCTCCTGGTTTGAAACAGTTCCTGGACATGAGTCAAAAGGGGATTTTTTTGACATCTCATTTTTCACTGCACCTCTGCTCCATAAAGCTCAACCTCAGCACTGCCCTGAAGTAGTGCCACATCTATGGAGGTACACCTGCAGGGTGCAGTACTGGGTTATGCAGTAGATACCCAAAGCCTCCTAAAGTGAACCGTAGAATCATAGAATCCCAGCAGACATTAATCATGGACCAAGTCCTTCATGGGAGACCCAGGGCATCCTTTAGGCACCAACAAGTAGTGAATCCTACAGCAATTGCAAAACAGGCACTTGGCAGCTAATGTTCAGCCAGCACCTTCTTGCCATGCAATGAGCTGGCTTTTGGCATTATCCATGAGCATGTCCTTACCTGCAAATCCTTCCCTGCTGCTCTCCAGGACCAGCACCAGTCTCTGAAGTCTAAGGGCCCATTTCTGCGGCAGAGCTGTGTTGGACAGGGAAGCAAACTTAAATTAATTCAATTTCCCTTAGCTGAGACTCTTTTGTGTGCCATAGCATGGGTTTGAACACATCCCCCCACAATGCCATTGACAGACCAGTGCTACTTCAAGGCACGGTGTGGCATGTCCCAGCACACCCCTGCACTGCATCTGCCCACGCTTGGCCTCCCTTACACCAACATGAGTTGTGTTGGGGTTAACCCAGGTGGCAGCAGTTTTGGCCAGTCCTGGGGCTGACCTTCCTTGCAGGCACATCCTGATCCTTGCTCAGAAGCATGGAGAGGTCAGTGCTCTGGTGAACTCAGTCCTTTTTGGTGCTGGGGGGAAATGTGTTGCCCTGAGCCCTGGATTCTCATCCACTCACATCTGTAAAGGAGGTGTTCCTCCAAGGGCACCCATTGCAGCCTGCTGGGTGATGGGTGCTGGAAATATCCTTATGTTTGGGATGAGGAATCCTCAGGCTGAGCCTGCCGCTGCTCATCCTTTTCCTCCCAAAATCTGCTGCACACCTCTAAAGTTCCTACAGAAGGACATTCAGCCATTCACCACTGAGAACATAACCTCCTCTCATCTGACCTCCTTTCCTGGAGTTCCTGCAAGACTACAGAAGACATAGCCATCAGAGATGGGTTCTGTGCTGATTGGTGACTCTGTTACCTGTGGATAGTGGGTGAAGCATAACCTTGTACCTTTGCATGGTTTTTCTTGTGGGACCTCTGTACTAAACTCTGTTCCCAAGCAAGAAGAGTGTTTCCCTCCCCTACACCTTCACTCAGGTTTACCGGGCATGTAAAAAGCAGCAATAATCAATTTTTACAGAACGTCTTCTGAACCCCTTTTCATATTGATTTTGCTGACAAGCAGAAGCCAAAACCTTTGCCTAGAGTAACAACATACAGCAGAAAGCAAGGCTGGAAAAGTCATCCAGCCGCTCTTGCTTGTCCCTGGACTGAGTGCAACACATGCCTAAATCCAATCCCGTTTTACAATGAGATTTGTGCTGAAATCCCATTTAAACAGATGCCTGAAACAAGATAAGTGCTTGAAGGCTTTCCAAGAAACCAAAAAACAAGAGTAACAACCAGGGACTCCTCTTACACACAGTTCACCCAAAAGAAAGGGTTTTGGGCATCTCACATCCCTCTTCTGAAACACACAGTAGGACCAAAGATCAGTACTGTCTGCCAATGCTGACCTGCCCCTTAAACACTGTACTTTTCTTTCTGCTTTATCATTTTTGGTGTGAGGATACCTTTTTGGTTCTCAGTTTTCCCTTTCAGTAGCTCAAACCACTTTAGAATCAGTCTTTGACAATTCTGCATTAAGCAAACTCCCTGCTCATAATAAATGACAGCATTGTGCAAATCCACCTTGAGAAAATCCTGCAAAATATTTATGCAATTATTTCGGCATTAATTTGCACAAATGACAGTTTTCAGGAAGCTTCTATCCCAAAGGCTATTTTTCAGAGGAAATCAACAAATATGTCTGGATATTCACACTGAAGAATTAAAAATGGAAGACTTCTGTAAAGCTTCTTGTGATCTACTTCATTACCTCAGTTTTTCAAAACCACCCAAAAACTTTTGAGCATTATTCTCATAGAGGACCACTGTTGGTGCTTTCTTTCCAAGGGGAAGAGCTTCACCATTCTTCCCTCTCTCGTTATAATTCCTTCATGAGGAAAATGACCTCTTGACCAACTACCATTGATCTTCTCTTCCACCAGCCATGTCCAGGTTCTGCCAGCATGTGAAACCATTTAATCCAGTTTCAAATGTCTTTTGCTCTCCTCTGAGGGAGCAAAGATTCCCTGGGCACATGCAGAAAGCCTCTGCCAGTCCCTTCTTTACTAAAAAAAGATAGAAATAAAAAAAAAAACCAACCCACAAAAGAACATAAGGCAGATAAATGATCACCCCACCACCCGACCAATGTTTTACTTTGCCTGATACAACTTTATATGGTAAAACCCTGCTTGAATCCTTCACAAACAAACTTCAGACTGGGATGATGAGACATTTGGGTACTTTGCCTGATTATCTCCTTCCGCTTGCCTCATTAAAGTTGCTTATCAGTCATCAGCTCTTGTTCACCACAGAAGTCTTGTGATATCTGGCATCTCCCACGCTGCTGCTGGAAGAGCTAAATCCCATCTCCTGAGCCAGCCCAGAGTAATCTCTTGAGCATCAGGGGAGGCAGCAGAGGTGATGGCAATGGGGATGTGTCTCTGCAGGGTTGTGCCAAAGCTTTTTTTCCAGGTTTTGAAGGCTGGTTGTAAGCCTCAGGAGGATTTTTTTCCTTGGCTAGAAGTGTAGGCACATTTCACTTTAATATTTCAATATTCACAGTAACAAAAGTAAAAGGAGAGTAAATTCAGTTACTATTTTGTAATAACTTTTATCAAATCCTTAACTGATTACTCCAAACAAATCAGAGTTTTCTCACAGCTGTGCATGCAAATCCTGTATATTTATACAACCTTCCCACTGCTCGGCACAGTGTGATTTATACACGTAATGTGAAGAGCAATCAGAAAATCAATCTGTAATCATTTTTATATTTTATTATCTCTCCACAAAAGCTCATTGCTTCTACCCTGTTCAGCTTGTAGCCTCTAATGCAATGGCTTCCTCTGAGTGCATGTATCTGATTTTAAGGTTAGGTGTAACTAAAGAGACTTAGTTTAAAGTATTGGTACTTTTAAAAGGGTGCAGATCTTCTGAAATGAAAGTTGGACACAAAGATCATAGTTTCTGGACAGTTACCATGATAATAATGTGGTCATAATTATGTGTATAACCTCTTTTAGTCTGCAGATGATAACTTCCTATTTTTTCTTAGTTGTGGGGTAGTTATAGATGGGTAAAACTGCTATTTTAGAATCATAGAATAGTTAGGGTTGGAAAGGACCTTAAGATCATCTAGTTCCAACCCCCCTGTCATAAGCAGGGACACCTCAAACTTTTTTTTTTTTTTTTTTTGTATTTGAAGCATGTTGATTTATGTTAAAATTGAAAATTACTTAAAAAGAGAAATATTGCTTTGAATGGAATAAAACAGACGTAGCAAAATAGTTTTTAACGTATATGGCAGAGGGCAGAGAAACAATAATTTATTACCTAGCCCTGTGGTTCTTCTAGAAAAAATATCAATACCTGCATTACTGTACAAATTGATTTTTTAGTTGTCAATTCCTTTGTTCTTTCCAACACAAGAGGTCAAAATATTGTAATTGACATATAATCTTTCATTTAATAAAACTGCTGGCTTATGTTCTATCTTAGCATTGAAGCTGGAATTTTGGTCTTTGGAGTGCTTTCTGCTGTTCCCTCTTTCCATTTATTTTCATTGAAAATATTTAATTTTCATTTCTAATGCCTTCATCTGTAATTCTGTAATGCAAAAGTAGAAAGGAACAAATTCAAAACCTGAATATTTTTAAGACTTTTAAAATGTGGCATCAAATAATAATATTTCAAATATTTTTACTGTCTTTTCCTGAGTTCTGGAGAATTTGTTAACAGATAAACTAATTATATAGTATTTTTATTAATACTTTCTATGTAAATATCTCATTGGAGAGACTGGCATAGAACCATAAAACAGATTTTTTTTCCCATGTATTCCCACATTGCATGCTATCCGTTTTATGTAGCAACTAAATTATGCAGAAACTTATATTTAAGTTAAAATTATTGCAAATCTAAGGCAACATGTAATTAGCATTAAGAAATAAAAGAAGTGATGATGATTACTTCCTCTCTAAATGCTTATGCTTTACAAAAACATGGAACTATGAAAACAAACAGAATTATTAACATAATTAAAACTGAAAATAAAAAAACATTTCATTATTTCAAGTCCTCTGTGAACAAGTTTCCAATCTGAGTACAAAGATTTTGTGCATCTGCTGTGGTTCCTATTAACTGGTTCTGAAGCAGTTATACCTTAACCAGATATGTATATATCAATATACACTCATACTATGTTTGCATTGCAAACTGGAAATTTTGTATGTATGTGTACTATTCTGACTTTCTTTCTCAAATTAGTGCAATACTTTCCAAACAAAAATAACCATAGAAATCAAATCAGTGAAGATCTCCATAACTTTTCATATATGAGAGCATTTTCTGTAGGATTCTCTGCCATTCTTTACATGTAGTTTGTGTATTTATTTGTTTGAATTTATAATACCAAGCATTTGTTAAGCTCTTGTCTGAACTGGCTGAACATTGCAATATTGGGACAGATAAAGAAGAATAAATTAAAGATGATTCTGTAATTGATATTGCTGACAAGGGAGTGTCACGAGTTACAGATGGATTAAGAGCTGACACTGAGAAAAGGTATTCAAATAGTTCATGACTAAGTGCTCATTGAGAAGCAAAGTACAGATCAGGGAATAGCAGAGGAAGCTGTTGGTGGTCAGTTTCAATCTAAGCAAGACAGAAGAACAAGAATAATTTGAACCTGAAAAAGGGTTTGAAGGGAACAGGTCAATAGATAGACATCCAAGTACAATCAAGGAGAAAGCTGGCCTTCTTTGAAGAAGGTAGTCAGGAAATGTAAAATCGAGGTTAGAGGCTGAGAATACTGATAGAGATAATTCTTAGGACAGAGAACTAGACAATAAACATTTAGGAACTGAATGCATGAAGAGAAAACATCTACTATACAGTCGCAGGTGAAACTAAAAATGTAAGGAAAGACTTTAAGGTAAATATGAATGCAGACTTCAAATTGATATTGCAGAAAAAGAGAGACAGGCTTAGCATAACAGATAAAGTTACAGCCAATAAATATAAAAACTGATTCACCCCAAAAGTGTATTTTTTTTTAAAACAAACAATTAAATTGACCAATTTATAGCAAGCCTTGTAAGGAATCACTCTGGATAATTAGGAAACCAGATTAAATATGCTTTTCCCAAAAGATGCTGCTAAAGAAGCTGCAGGTGTTCTGGTTTATCTATCTGACCATTATAGCTATAATCACAGACAATCACTCCCCATTATTTTGGCATTTGTAACCCAGTAATCCAGGCATTTAAAGGACCTTTTTTTTACCCAGCTCATTATCTAAATCCTTTCTTGGTATTTCATTGAATGTAACAGTAACTTAGAAAAAAGTTCATATTTATCTGCAGAAAATAGTCATGAAGAGCCTTGCAATGGAAAAGGGATTGCATTTGGACCATGTGATCACAACAACAGGCACTTATGGAAACAGCAAGTCATCTCCCAGGCTGCATATTGACCTTTTTGTTTGAAATAACAACAGATAGAAAATTGACAACCTCAATAGCTGTTTTTCAATATTTCTTGGTAAAAATAGTAATTCCCTGCTGTAAATGGGGATTTATAAATGGTTTTCCTACAGCATACCATATGTTACACAACGTGTGAGAAATACACATTTAGAATCAAATAGTATTGTACACATACATAACCTGGCAAGCTCTCTCTAAGGTTTGCCCAGTTGGTGATTGGCAATGGTCATAGCTGGCGAACAATGTCTACTCCATTTCCTTTTTTTTTGCATTGCTGTTGTTTAAAATGTATGTTACTGGAATGATAGAAAGTACAAATCACACTTTAGAGGAAGATCTCTTAAGATTCATAGAGCTACCTATGAATTCAAATTCCTTCAGTGTGATTTTTTTTTCCTGAGGACTTACAGATTATTATATTAGGGTTTCCTTATAATGAAAACAAGCTCCCAAAATCTCCAGCTTGAATTGGGAAAAATTGTCAGATAATAAAGATGGTAAGAAAAAAAAGAAGTGGTACTTTAATATCATTTAAATATTAAAGGCCTCTCCTTTAAGGGATTAAATAATAGTTACAAGGATGTGCTGTCCTCTGACTTTGATAAAGAATCGAAAGGGTCACTGGGACCAAGAAAGGAATATATTAGAATAAATAGTCTCATCCCTAAAGCAACTCTCTCTC
The DNA here is from genome assembly GCA_039877255.1 of Loriculus beryllinus. NCBI lineage: Eukaryota > Metazoa > Chordata > Aves > Psittaciformes > Psittacidae > Loriculus > Loriculus beryllinus. The sequence goes on from JBCJKH010054429.1 coordinate 22,813, forward strand.
TCAAAGAAAAGTTTCTGCCTAGAATGTTCCACACGAATGACTGTCTTCCAAAGAAAGAGCATTTACCTCCAAGGGATTCAAACATTATTGTAAAAAGGAGAGATGAAGTTTCAGACCAGTGTCAGTGAAATTTTCAATTATAAAATCCATAGGAATTTTTATATAGCTATTTACACTTTATGGGGAAAAGAGAACAACAAATAAAGAAAGGTCCTTTTTTTGTCCTCATATGCAGTAGTTATGTTGTCTGTCTGAGGTGTAAAACCGGGGCTTTAAAATCTTGAGCACAAGGTTTGCAGGAAGCCTCTGTTACAGAGAAGTGGGGATGATAACTCTAACAGAAGGACTTCTTTTCTCCTGCCCTACCCATCAGAGCAATACAAAGCTTCCTGGCTTCTATGCAATGACTCTGTTGCTTTTAAAACAGCTAGGCACTGACTTTGTGAGTTATTTCAGGCTCCTTCCATCTCCCTGATAAAACTGATACCTAATTGAAAGAAATATACTGGGCCTCACAAGGTATCTGCTACACATCAAGCTTGCCTTCTTGACCCTCAGGGTATTGTCTCCACAGAGTGAGCAAAGTGCCTGAGGCTCTGCTGTTTTGGTTTTACAGCAGCATTTCTGCTTTCAGCTTCACGGACTTTAGCTGGCAGCTTTTGTATTTTCTTCATACTCCCAAGGAGTCTAGTATTATTTTAAATTATATTTACATGCATATTCTGAAAAGTAGGATATTTCATTTAGGATTTTTGCTTTCCTGTACATTTTTGTTCTGAATATACCCTATGCTGCTTTTCTAATATGCTGCTTGTGGCAGGCTCTTTGCAGACTTCTTCCCAATACAGCATCCCTTCTAGAAAAAAAAAAAAAAAAAAAAAAAAAAGAGATGCTCTCCTAAGCAAAAAAGAATTTCTTCACTGACAGTGCTGGTCACAAAGAGCCCTGTAAAGTTCTCTCTGGTTCTTTTAGATGAGCAAAACTTGGGTTTCTTAAAATGTCTGCCTGAATAGAGTCACACGTGAGTACATTACTGCATAAACCGTTTTAGAGGATTGTAAAGCCTGCTCCTGCAAGTACATATTCTTGTTAAGGCAAATCAAGGGGTTTGCTTTGCATTGTATGCATTTGAAAACAAGCAAGAGGCACTTCAGTTGTTAAGTCTAGCAGTAGTTTTCGTGTATGCGTGTACATTTCATCAGAATGGAGGGAATGACGTTGAGAGAAAACTCTCTTTGTTAGGTAGAAATAATATTATCTGAAGCTATCAATATTGCCTGCATTCTTCAGGTACTTTTATTTTTTTTTTCCCACAGGCTTGATGACTAAATTGTGACTTGACCAGGGAGATGGGATGGGTCCTTACTCTTCCCCTCAAAACAAACATAATGCCCAAAGTTCCATATGGAAAAAACATTTATTCTGTTGATTAAATTTCAGTTACCATCTTATTTTCTGGCTCTTTAAATCTTCCACCAAGTCAGATCTGCAAAATGGATATTTAAAAGATTATTTTTGCTTTTAACTGTTCTGCTTTTAAATGTGGCAATGGAGTTATTGCTCTTCATATGAGTTGCTGTAGTTAGTCCCTTCCTGATAACTGTTCTTAAATTGAGTCTGTGGAAACGAGGTGTCCTATGAGATGGATGATTTACTTTTTCTACTTACACTAGCAGCCGTTATTTTGTAGCCTGACTTCCTTTTGTATCTTCTTGGGATCTGTAGCCAACCCAGCTATAGGACACTGTGCAGCAGTGGTATAAATAAATATCAAAAATATAAACACTTTGTTGTTATCAAAGGTGTATTGCCTTTGCCGGTCTTCTTCCATTTCTTTTTGTTTGTTTCATAAAAAGCATTTAAAATCCTGGTACAATTTTGAAACAGTATGGGAAATACTAATAAATAAACTGGTAATTGCAACAGCTGGTATGTAAAGAAAGAACCTAGTTTCCAGAAAGATGTTTGTAGATAATACAGTGCTTCACAACATAAACTCAGACATCTGTGACTGTTATTAAAACCTGAATCTCTGTGATTAAAGGTGGTTTCTCTACTTCAAAAGCTGGTTCTAAGGCCCCAATGAATTTAATCTGTTTTATAACCTCAGTATATTGCACATTAATAATTTTTGTAGCTTGTTGTACATCAGGAGTATATAATACACAACAAGCAATATAATCTTGTGAGTTTTCCATTTAGTGTGAATTACAGAACTTCTTTGGACCAAAGGATAAGGTCAAACCTTTTCTCTCCCCTGAACCTTTCCCATGCTTCCATGTGGTTTGGAACATCTAATTCACTGCAAATAATGCACAGAAGGAGACCAGAAATAGTAAGGTCAGTCTCGGCTATTAAGAAAAGAAAATTTGTATTGAATTATTTGGGCATTTTTTTCATTTAAATACTCAATGAGGAAATCATGCTTGACTAATCTGATAGACTTCTACAATGGAATGCCTGGCTAGGTAGATGAGAGACGATCAGTCGAACAATCCTTATTGGTAAACTCAGGAAGTGTGGGTTAAATGAACGGACACTGAAGTAGATAGAGAACTGGCTGAATGGCAGAGCTCAGAGGGTTATGATGAACAATGCATAGACTAGTTGGAAGCTTGTAGCTAGTGGTTTTCCCCAGGGATCAGTACTGGGCCCAGCCTTGTTCAGCTTATTCATCAATAACTTGGATGAAGGGAAAGAGTGCCTCCCTCCTCAGCAAACTTATTGATGATAAAAAACTGTGGCTGATACACCAGAATACTGTGCTGCCATTCAGTGAAACCTGGACAGGCAAGAGAGTTGGGTGGAGAGAAACTTTATAAAGTTCAACAATGGCAAGTGTAGGGTACCAAACTTACAGAGGAATAACCCTACACACAGAGCCCTACAGGTTAGGGGTTGATCTGCTGAAAATCAGCTCCAGGAGAAGGACCTGGGATCCTTATGCACAACAAGTTGTCCATGAGCCAAGAAGGCCAAAAGTTATCCTGGGTTGAATCATGAAGAGCATTGCCAGCAGGTCAAGGGAGGTAGTCCTCCCTTTCTGCTCTGCTCTGGTGAGGCCTCACCTGGAGTACTGTGTCCAGTTCTGGGCTCCCCAGTTCAAAGAAGACAAAGAACTACTGGAGAGGGACCATAGGAGGACAACAAAAGCTATCAGGGGACTGGAGCATCTCTCTTATGAGGAAGGGCTGAGAGAGCTAGGACTGTTTAGCCTGGAGAAGAGACAACTGAGAGGGGATCTTATCTATGCATAATATATAGGGTGAGTGTCAAGAGAATGAGGCCAGATTCATTTCAGTGGTGCTCAGTGACAGGATCAGGGTTAATGGGCACAAGCTGAATCACAGAAAGTTACATCTAAATATGAGGGAAAACTTCAAAAGGTTGTAGAATTTTCTTTTCTAGAAGTATTTTAAAACTGCCTGGGCCTGATCTGATTATGCAACCTGATCTAGGACAACTTGTTTTAATGGGGGGCTTGTACTAGATGATCTCCAGAGGTCCCTTCCATCCCAAACTGTTCTGTGATTCTATGATTAAGCCTCAAGAGTCACAGCCACCAGAATCTTGCAAGCATTTTGAAACAGTTGAGAGGTAAAAACTGCATAACTAAAGAGAAATGCTTAGATTAGATTATATTGCTGGGGTGGGGGTGGGGGAGTATGTGCATGTGGAGGGAGTGGAGGGGTGTTTTCTTGTCTTCTTTGGCTGTCTATCAGCATACCTTTTCAGGTTTTTCCTGTGAAAAGAAAAGATGGTAACAGTATCTCTTAGGGGGTTCTATTGTTTAGAGGTTTTCTACCTGTTTGCAAAATTTTGGTTTCATCATTTAAAATTTTGATATGTCTTACAGAAATATATTTTAAATAACAAAATAGTATGTAATTTGTATTTCAGATGAGTCTTAGAAATCACTAAAGGTAACTTGCCAATTTAGAGAGGCCTTTTATTGTACAAAAATGGTGTAGTTATAACATGAAAAGAATATTTGGTTTTACATAAGTCTTATTTAGATCAATTAATTTTTATAATCAGTATTTCTAAATAATGGAAAAGGATAGACATTTAGTAGATATATTAAAAAAATGCACTTTTTTATTTGTCATTGCAAATGTGGGTTTGATGCTTGATTTGGTTTTGTAATTGTAGCATTGAACTGATAATGGCCATAGCTTGGAAGAACAATAATAATTTAAACATCTTTTAAAGCATATTTTTGCCACAGCTGTCACAAAAGTATTTATGAAATTATATAGCTTGAAGAAGAGTTTTTATGGTATCTATTTCCTTAATTTCATACTTTCCCAGAAGATAGAATCGTATGCAAATTCAAGGATGTGGAAATGCAAACATTAAACTTAAGTTCTGCATTTCACACATCTATTTTAAGACATGTAAGTTGAGAATTAAATACCAGACTATTTTCCTCTACAGAGTTAATCTCCACTTCCATTATAATCTTTGTCACAAGATGAATGATTTTTATATGATTTTCTCTTCTCATTACATTCCTTGACATGAATATAATCATATGTCCTTTTTCGAATTAGCAGATACCTTCAGAACTCAGAATAATTCTGCCTCTGATGCTCATACACAGTAAATCCAGAAGAGTTCAAAAGAATTAGTAGTACTTGAATCACCATTTAGCTGAGCAGATATTTGTATTTGTCCACAGAATACCTCAGTCAGCATTGCTCCAATTCTTATGTTAAGGTGGATATTACCATCTGATGAGCACATACTCTGTCAGACGTTTTCATTATGTTTCAGTACCTGGTCATTGCCTGCTTCTGGAAAGAGATTTATTCCTCAATAACTGATTTCATAACTTGGTAATCTCAAGTAAACAGAACAGATTTATACATTTTCAGTGTTCTACCAAAAACAGCACTACCCAATCACTTTATTATCATTACCGTTTTGTTACTGTTTCTATACTGTTTCATGTTTTCCAACATTGAATTGTCACAGTACTAGTATTGTTATTTCTTCTGGTAATAAGTAGCTAGCCAAAAGTCAAGACATACAAATTGGATTCAGTTACAGGATAAAATGGTGCTCAAACCCACTGTTTTGTTTTCTTTTGCTGTTGTTATTGCTATGATCCTGTTTATTTAAAATTCATGTACAAAGTCCTACTCCGAACACAATATGAATCAGAGAGAAGATAATTGTCAATATTAGAAGAGAAAGGTAGGTGCCAATTTTCAATAATATCTAGGTTAAAAACCCTCTGTTAGAACTGCATTTTCTGTCTAGCTGTTCTATATTGTCTATCCCTCACACACTGCCTTATTTTTTTTCAAATCAGCGTATGCTCAGTGGACACAGAATCTCAGACAAACCTATGTTAGAATTGAATCTTAGTACAGCCTCCTGCTCAAAATCTGGTATATGTTAAGACTAGAGTAGGCAGCTCATGGCCTTCTCCAGGTAAGCTCTGGAAAACTCCGCTTACAGTGATTCTCTAGGCTTTCTGAGCAACCTCCTATGAGGCTTATCCCCTCTTCTGGTGAACCATGATTCTCTGTCCTGTAATTGCAGCTTCCTTTGATGCAGCACTGTGACTATTATGTGTTGATCTTTTGCCATGCATCTCTAGCAAGGGTCTGGCCTCATCTACTCTATATTTCCCTTTTAATCAGTAGAAGACTAGTGCCTCTCCAGGCTAAATATACCCAGTTTCCTTTTTGTCTCATGTGATGTGCTCAAATCCTTAACCATCTTGTTGATCCTTCACTGGCTTCTCCCCACTGTATTCTCTTTCTAATGCTGGGTGAGCTGACATAGGCCAACATGTTCCAAGGGTGGACAATCGAGTGGAATAATAACAGTAATGCTATATTTTTTGGTCATGAAGCCTTCATCACCTCAGGAGTATGATACAAACTGTTGAGGATCCACAGGTCCTTTTCTTCAAATCTACTCTCTAACCAGTCATTTCACATTCCTGTATCTCTTTGTCCCTCACCTGAGGCATCTTGATCAGTTGGCAAAAGCTGCTGCTTTAGGAAGTAGCTCTCGGAGCTAAGACAATCTAATTCTACACACAAGCGCAATTTTTGCCTACTGTTTTTTATTCTAAAAGCAGTTCGTTTCAGGTCAGTAAAATCAAGTTTGAAAGTCATAGCCTGTCCCCAAAATAGCTGTTAAAATCTGACTTCAACAATCTTTACTCCCAAAGACTGCTTCAGGAAGATTCACCTTTTCCTTCCTATTCATTCAAACACAGTTGTGGAGATTCATGCTTTCCAAAATACAGATTTGAGTCTTTGGCACCAGTTTCACCTCTGACTCAAACTCCTTCTCCTTGGATTAGCCCTTGAAGATGAATGATCTATTTCTGGCTGTAAAAAAATCTGTTTCTCCAACTTAAAAAGTGAAGAATGGGAGGTTCAGCCACTTGTTTCAATATGTTTAATAGATCTCACTCTTTTCATAAGGGACTCTGAATTTTTAGTGTGGGAATAATACCCAAAATAGACTTCAGTTATTCACCAAAGGTAATTAGGAAATCAGTAATTAAACAAATTACAAATGACACAACTTCTTTTGCTGACAGTTTGTCATCGTGTCAACCCAAAATAGTGTCTCCTTTGGAGTCCTCCTTACTATACCCAGCATTGAAGATGAGTTTTTACCTGCCCAGGTGTTTTTCTTTCAGCTGTTAAGGTGGAACTTCCTCCTTTTACTGTGATACTGAAGAACATTTATCTTTCTCCTCTGTGAGCAGCTAAGAAAAACACTATCTTGAAGACAACAGCAGTTCTTGTTACAACTTTTAAAAAACCTTACCTCTGTATTTATACTGAGTGTTCAGGGACATGTCAGACCCTATAATAAAATTAGGAAAGATGTTATTAATGCCCCAATAAGAAGCTGTCTCTGGTGGGATGATTTGTTTGATTGTTTGGTTTTGTTTTTTTTTTTTTTCCACTGTGAGCACTACATTTCTTTAATCAGCCTTCTATGGTTTACCTGCATTTTGCCTGGGTTGAATATAAATGCACTCTGGTGTTGGCTAAGGTACTTGCCAACTTAAATGGAGAATAGTATTACAGACACAACAGCTCTGAATATTTTTTTAGTGTAGCTAGTTTATCACAGTGCTTGTCATACTTTTTTACTTTATTACTTTAACAGTATTTCCCATATTGACTCCATGATTTACCACTCTGACTAAATGATCATTTACTGTAACTGAAAAAGGTTTCACAGTTTCATTGACCTATTTAAATTCAGTCATATCTGAGAGAACCCTATCTTATACTACTGCATGCACCCAAGCATGGAGGCTTGGAAGCTCAAACCTAATACATCCACAGGTGTATAAATAGGAAATTACACCTCATAGAAATGTCTTCTGGATTGAGACTAGAAGATAACCTGAAGCTGATAGTTTTCATCATTTCTACACTACTTAGCCCTGTCAGCATTTACATAAAGAGAAATATCTTTTTTATACAGCCCTTTGTCAGATTCTCTCTCTGTACTAACTCCATAGTAATTAAAAGAAATAATATCTTGGAAACAAATCACATTTACTGTATCGTGAGATTCAGATGTGTCATTCCATCTATGCATTTCCTTTCAAAATCTTGGCCTTGCATGTACTCTCTGTGCTTTCCTACTCTTTACATGTATTCCTTTTCAATATCCTTTTATTCTTTAGCTAGAAGATGAGCACGGATATGATAAACTCTGGGTTGTACTTTCTGATATGTGTTACTGTATGATCCAGTTGTTGAAAGTGAATCTTTGTCATGTTGCACACAAATTTGGACTAAGCAATTCATAGTCAATCTTTGGTAACCTATGGGACTTATTACAACAGTAGGCATAATGTTAGTTCTTAGATATAAAAATAGGAAACGCATCATAAGTCCTTAAAAAAATTACTTCAATACTTTGAAAGTACTGACTTCTCAAGCTGTTAAGGATATAAGAAACATTTCTGTAGGGGACAATTTTAATGAGAAACTTTTGAACATGGTTCAGAGAGCAGCTCCTTCACACAGTTAAGTTACTTCCCTTATTCTGATTATTTATGGAAGAAGTATTTGTTTCCTTAAACTATTCATGGCCAAAATAAATTGCAGACAATTCTCAGTTGCTTGAATGGAAACAATTCCTTTTGATCTTTTACCTTTCTATACAGCCAATGCATGCAATTTAAAATAGTGAAGTAAAAAGCCATGTGTGAGAAAGCACACACTATAACATCCATAGGGATACCGATGTCTTAAATTTATTTAATATTTAAAAGGGTGCTAGCTGATATTTACAACAGAAACAGCAAACAGAATGAAATTTATTTTGAGTGGAATTAACTACAGCAAGATGACACCGTAGTACATGGAAGCAACAATCTGTGGAAAAAAAAATAAAATTTGTAAGTGTGTAGGAAATGGTCTAAAAATCAAATCCTCTATTCCCTTGTGCTATTTTGAACTAAAAATCGTCTACAAATATTTATTTAAGTGAAATAATGCATTAAATAAAGTAAAATTCTGAGCACAAGGCAACAAATCTGTTGAATCACAAGTCTTTTTATTCTTTTAAATCAGTATTTAAAGAATGCAAAGAAGTAAACACAATGAAATCTGTAAATAAATTACTGCCTAAAATTTACTAATTTTAGACTATGCTGTTTCCTCTATATTTCAGCTTATGAATGAGATTTCTAATGTTAATGTACCACTAAAAGTCTTTTCTCAATGTGTAAAACTGAAAGTGACTTGAAATACTTTTCCCTCCATTATCACAAGTAAAATAACTAATTGCTTGATAGTGTCTTTGGTCAGCTTTTTTACGAGTTTTTAGTTGGGTAGGTGTCGAACTACTTTTCATGAAATTGGTTGCCTTAATTTTATTAATAATGTTCCACTTCTTCCCTCTCAGCTACCTAACAATTTTTCATACAAATGGAGGTTTTGAGAAAAAAGTAAAATCAAAGTCACAGTGACAAAAAAGCCCCCCCAAAATAATCTCATACAAAACAATTTCCTTTTGCTGATATGACAAAATATTTTTCTTATTTTGTACAGTAACATTTCTAAGAATGCTCTCATCTTGTAGCCAAATGTTTTTCTGAACAGGCATGTATCTGAGAGCAGTTGCAAGGTTCCTGCTATTTTAGCAGTTTCTGTGATGAAGCGAAGAGACAAGATAATAATTTGCTGCAACATGATGCAACCCACTGCATCACAGGGAGCCTCCTAGTAGTGTGCAATATACATGCACAGCTCAGTTGGAGGCATGTCAGATTTCTGTTACACTGCAGATCTGCTGAGACGTATGTAATTGTCTGCAGTTGAGTTACCTTTGTTCAGTGGTGTATGCTTCTTGCCATATTCACAATACTAACAAAAAAAGGATGATCAAACGGAATCCAGGTCTGCTGCTTTTGCAAATTCGATTCTTCCAAAATTACTGAATGCAAATTAAGCCAGTGAGAGCCTCAGTTCTGTCCAATGTTTCTGCTAGCATTACCATTTATATTTTCAAAATATAAATAATTACTAGAAGTTACATATGAAAGAATACTTAAATAATTGGTTTATTGGTTTTGAAGAATTTTATTTTTAGTGGAGTCGTAAGTCAACACAAACAAAATATGGTTTTATTTTATCATACTTGTTTGGAAATATAAGATCAGTACTTGAAGGTGTGCTACTCCACTAATGGAATCAAATAAGGATTTAATCTAGTTAGATATGAGACAGGTGTGCTGCCCACATGCTCAAGAACAAACAAAGCATGCCCTGCACAGTTCACAGCAGATGATCACCTCTGCCATCACAACCAGACATGGTACAAAGAAAGTGCAGGCTTAATTAAAGTACACTTGGTAAGTATATGTCTTTTTATTCTCTGGAATACTTCCTTATCTTTGATTTTATGTATTCATATTGTATGAAAACCAGACTATGTGCCTCATTTGTTAGTCTCTATGTATACTCAGAAACTCTATCAATTTACATTACATTACAGTACATGAAATATACAAGTAATTTTATATATCTTTGCTTTCATTATGGAATCATAATATTATTATCAATATTTGAATAATAAAAAAAATAACCAACCAAAAACCAGTAAAAAAAAAATGCCATAAACGTTGTCTAAAGATTTTATTACTTGTAGAGTGATCAGTTTCTGGTTTTGAAGTCTTATTAGAAAAATGCATTAAATTGCACTCTCTTAAGACAAAGAATAAAACAAATGTAAGGTATCTGTAAAACTCCAAAGGACTTTTTAATTACCATTATAAGATTCTCCTTATTTAAATTATAAATTAGTATTACTGGCCAAGTAAAATAAATTTTGTGTCATGCTGCCTTACACACCACAAAGCTATACAGAAGTCAAACTTAGATACTACTCTCAAACTACTTTCTGGAAAATGTTTTAGGTCTGTCTACAAAAAGAGACAACAAAGTATTATATTGTAAGCAGACCTAAATATTTATGAAATGACACCTCAAGCACAATGCTTTCTTTAATATATTGCCTTATTATTTGAAAACTGAGGATATAACAGGTCTCGATCTCTAAACATCCACTTAGATCAGAATCTAAGTCACATTTCTGTTTATTAAATTCACACTAATTTCACTCAGACGTGTTGAAAATCACTCTTTTCTTTGCTCATTGAATCTTTTCCTCCAGTGTTCCTTTCCAACCTGGTGACTTTGGTTCTAAGTTCATGAGGTAAATATTCTTTATTCATCAGTTCTAAGGCCTACACTTTGGCCCTTTAGCAAGGAAAATCCCTGCTGTTCATGGGTGTTTTCCAGTCCTAGACCCTTCCACAGACATGCCAGTACTTGTGAGTCTCTTCCTACCAACCCCATCCTGCAGGAAGTCTTCCAGAGTGCAAAAATCATCCCTCTCAGTGAGCCACCACCCTGGTCCACAGAGAAATCTCTTGTATAAGACACAGTGAAGTAAACTGTGGGGGAACAATTCCACAGTTTATAAATAAAAGAATTGCTTAAAACCAACATGATTTTTAAGATGCAGAGAAGTACTGTAGAATAGAAGCATAAGAAAATTTATTTTCAGATTGGTCATATTTGTACGTATGCATTTGATCACAACTTAGCCCTCAGTTAACATCCAATTTACACAGTTAAGGACCGGACACAAAGAACAATTAAAACAAAACAAAACAAGTCACACAAACCAAACCAAAAAACATCAAACCAAACATTAATTGGACATCACTTGTCAACTGCTCCCTAGAAATACACTGCTCATACTGCAAGGTGCAAACGTCAAGGTTCAAAACGGTAGATGTTTGAAGGCAATTAATCTTCCCCTTCCAAGACACACAAGCTGAATATCACTGTTTCGTCTGGCTAATCTGCCAAGGGAAGACACTTCAGTTAAGCTGATTGCTTATAAAATATGCTGTATCAGTTCCAGCTTGGTCACATTTGTCCTATTTATTTTTCTTCTTTTCTCAGGCTAGCAATGGATGATTCTGAAAGACCATGGCAAAATAGAGGTTTCAGGTGCCTTTCAATTCCCTTCTTGAAGCAAATATGACATTTCTTGTAGCACAGTGTGGAGTCTGGCTGCTTTTCATGCTCCAATTAGTGAAGCAGATGTGAAAGGTTCATTATCATCACCTGAGCCTTCAGTTTAGCTTGAAATAGAATACTCCTAACTACGCAGGAGTTTACTAGTTCTGTCCTTTTTCCCTAAATGTGCATTAGTTTCTATTATAAGTTGTGTCATTTTAACTTTAAAAATATTCTCTGCTCCTATTTTTACTGCTCCTGGACCAATTTTTGTTCTTGGTAAGTTAATGGAAGTTTTGTCATAATCATCAGTCAGAATAGAAGTAGTTCCTATAATGTGGTAATTATTTTAAGCCAAATCTTAATATATAACAGACAGTACTCTATTGCTATATTATCACTTAATTAATTTTCCATAAGATATACTGATAAAAATGTATTCAATACACTTTGTTATATGTCATTTTAAAATAATTTTCTATCTCATTATCAGAGTTCTTCTCCATAATAAATGAAAAGCCTTATGCATATCTGAGAGATTGCTAACTTTTTAAATGCTTTTTTATGCACTGGTCTGATGACTTCAGGGGCTACTGAGTACAGTCTAAATCCTTAGCTAAAGCTAATCCTTAACTTAGGGAGCTATTCAATCCACACCAGAGCTTCATTAAGAGCCACCTCAGTGAAACCTTCCTCAGCTGTTTCCCTATTGCACTGCACAGAGGGAAATCACTGCACTGCAGCAGAGAAACTATCAGCAGCACACACCAACATGGGCAGTCTAGGCAGGAACCAGAAATATACGACTACTGCACAAGAGTGAGAGAGTAGAAAGATTCAAGCTAGCCAAAAAGAAGTAGAGCAGCCACTATAACACAGCATTGTCTCTATTCATAGTTATTAATTATTCCAGTGAACAATTTGGAATACATAAAAAAAGCCCAAAAAACAAAACTCTGGAAAATAGATTGTTAGACTTCATATTGCAGGCAACAAGAGGCTGGTAACATGATTCACAGAATAGACATGTCTAACCATAAATGCTATGTCTAACCATAAGTTGCTATGTTGAGGAGAGGACTGTATGAGGTCAAGATGGAAACTGAGGAGGAGAGATGCACTACTATTGTCACAGTCTAACCAAACAGTTGACAGAGGGAAATAACCACAAAGATTTGCACATGAAAGAAAAAAAGAAAAAGGTGGGTATTTTTCCTTCCTCTAATACAGCCAAGGTATCTGCATCTGTCTTTGGAGAGACTCTATGGAACTAATTTAGATAAGATGCTCTGCTTTTTAGGCAGCTCCAGTGAAAGGAATCTTAATGAATACTGAAGAAATTTACTTAATGCTAACGTAAAAAGAGAAGAGAAAAGTGGACAGAGATTACTGTGGTATCTCACAATAATACCTCCAGACATATAAAAAAAAAAAAAAAAAAAAAGACGAAGAGGGAAAAATAAATGAAGTTATAGAAAATGAGACTTATTGAAAGTAACTACTCAGAATACGCAGACATTCTTGCAAATTTATCTCCTTTAATAACATTAATCAATGTAGTAATAGTTCCAAATAAGGTAACAGGAAATTACACAAGAGCAAATACACTATACTTACGTTGCATAAGCAATGCCTAGGCTAGAAAATAATATACAGAAAAGCATACTTTTTCCAAGTGCTGTCCAGTAATTTGCAGCTTCCTTAACCAAAGTGATTTTTAAAAATTTAGAAAACTTCAAGAAATTTATTCACTTGGTTTTTCAAGTCTTTTCTTAAACCAAAGTATGCTTTCAGTGTTCTCAGCATCTTGAAAAAAGGTGTCCTACAGATTATGTTTTTGAGAAACTATCTTGTAGAATCCTATTAAAAATGAAAGTTGAAAATATAGTTCAACTTCCTGCCCAAGGCTGGGCTAAGTTCAGCATGGTCTCCTTTTGTGTTACCTGTTAGTTTCATCCGATGTCCTATAGTTCTTCAATGGGAAGGGGCAGAGAAAAAGTGGTCCGTATTCGTTGCCTCTAGACTGGTTATAAAAGCTCTCTGTCACCTCTTCTAGGTAATATTTTTTCAGACTGAAGAATCTGAAACAAATCTATAACTCATGTCAATGCTCATTTCCTTGATATGAGCTACCCTTGATATCTTTCTTACCCTTAACCCTGAATCTGTAAAATGGAAAGAAAATGATTTTTTTTAATAAATTATATTTATAAATTATTTGTATAAACAGTTCCTGTTATATGAACTTATAAATTACAAAAAAAAAAAAAAATTAAAATTAAAAATTGGTTTATAAATATAAAAAAATTTAGACAGGTATGATTTCACAAGAACTACTAAAGTACTTGTGAAATTTAGTGTAACTGGGTAAAATTTCCTACTGTGAAACTGTTCAGTAAATATATTTATTATATTGGCAAATTAAGTCAAAACTGCAAAATTTGAACTCTCAATGAGAGTGATACTGAGAGTGACCTTTAGCAATACTGCAACTGAAAACTTATCTAGAAGGAAAATAAATACTCGGTCTGTCTGAAATGCATAATAATAATGCATACTTCGTATATTTATAAAGTTATATGTAATGGCATATGGGCAGTAGTGCTCTATATTTTGTAAGACGTAGATGCTAACTGTTCTTTACTAATTAAAATGCAGACAAACTCTCACTTAGATACAAGGCCATGAATAACAGTGACACTTACTCAATTATACCTTGCCAGTTCACCATTCAATTTCACCTGTGCATACCATTTTGTGAATTGACTGTTTTTCTTCTACCTGCAAATAAATGCATAATGAGTGTTTATAGGGTTATTTACAACTTTAAATTTCCGTATTCAGTGTTTTGTTACTTGAAGTTCAGTAACACATGACATAACATATTAAATAAAGCAGCTACAATATATGATGAAATGTTTTCCCCAAGTGACTTTCTACACCAATATAGAGATTCTTTAATTTATGGAATTATTTTGATGGTAAATCAGATCTTTCCGTTTGCCTCCAGATCTTGTATTATTATTATTATTATTATTATTATTAT
>JBCJKH010054430.1:6029-19908 GCA_039877255.1 Loriculus beryllinus
GAAGGCTGCTATGAGGTCTCCACGCAGCCTTCTCTTCTCCAGGCTAAACAGTCCCAGCTTTCTCAGCCTGTCTTCATGTGGGAGATGCTCCAGTCTTATAAGCATATACCCCTTTCTTGTATATGTAATTTAAAGTCTTTAAGTAAATCTAAACAATGGATTATTTATACCACTTTGCAGAGCACCATAAAGCATGCTGCCAGCTCTTAGAGTTAACTAAGTTAAGTACATGTCATGCTAATATTGCAAGTATTATATTTTTAAACATTCTACCAACCTTGAAAGCACAAGGAGTCTGCATAAACTGCACACATCTAATTAGCACTGAGTCATATAAATGATACATAATGGCTTGGCAGCATATTGACAGATGGTTTGCTATCAGATCAAGTAGTATTAACTTAGCTTCCTTTTCTCCATTCCCCTCTTCCCAATTTTCATTTACACACATTTTTATTTCTCTACTTAAAAATAACATCCAGTTCCTTTGATTTTATATACATAAACCAGTCAAAAAATCCAACAAATTTTTTTAAAATCCAGACTGACTCCTTGCTTTGCAACATTCTTGTTTTTACAAGTGCATTTATTTTATTAATGGCACTTAAGCATCAGAGAGATTACACAATCTGATTCCATATTTACTTAAAAACTGTTCAGCTCCTCACTACTTCCAATCAGCGCCTTGAAGCTGGTCACCTACATTCAATTAGTTTTGCACCATTTTCTTATGCAAAACACTTCTTGTATTTAATCAACAGGGAAAAAAAAGGTTTTGAGGGAATTATAAATACATAATCACTCAAGTATTTTAGATTAATGAACACTTAAGGTTTAGTATTATTTGAATATTCCTGAAATCCGTAATTTTGCATTTATGGTATGCTCACCTTGCTGTAATAAGTTTACTAAATACAAATTAAATGAAGTGTATGTGTTCTTTTCCTAAAGTCTTCATGTTCTCCAACAGGCCAATCCAGTTGTTTAAGTGAAAGAATGAAAACATCCGTACATCTAAGTGAATAGAACTAAGAAGTTTACAATGACATTGACAGTCACACTTAGCTTATATTCTCCATCTTTGCACTAGTTTCAATCTTAGTTCTGTGTTTTAATAAATCCAAAGAATGCCTGATCAACATTAGACAGTAATGATTGCTTCCCAGCAACCAAAGTAAACATTCATAATCAGAATTTTTGAGGAATTCACTTTAACCTCAAAAGCAAAGCCTGCTCCACTTTAATTCATGTTTTATAAGCACACACATCTTGTAATAGGTGTGAAAATTAAAATAAATAAATAAAGGAAAAAGGCAGCCTTGTTTCAGATTAAAAAGTTATTTTTGGGTTAAGATTTCTATTCATAGAGTCAGGAAGACAAAGCACCACCCCGTTGGTTACTCTAGGATTTAGATCCATGCTATGCCATGTGCTAAACTATGCTGAGACATGGCCAGAGCTGTGAAGAGTCACATTAGAATTTGCCAAATGCTGAGGCTTTTATCAGGAAGCATGCAAAAAATCTATCAAGTGAAGTTTACTTGCCTGACCAGAAAGGCTGCACACTTTGATTAAAGTGGATATTTCCCACAGTAGGGATGCTCTGAACAGCACAGCCCAGACTTGAGACCTTTAGAAAGCAGTGCCCGTTGGTTGCTATGCTTCAGGCTGCTTACACTACCACATTGGTGATATACCCTCTTCATTCATTGCTTCTTTCTCCAGGATAAGTACAGAGATCAAGGTGTTAAAAAAGGTAACTGTAGAACAGTATCATTTACACTTCCTACACAGAAGAGACCAAAAAAAAAGCCAAATGAAAATACTCAGCCATTTTACAAGCATAATCTGTTACTTGTTGCTTCATATAGTTCAATAAACATTTGGCATTTCATATTATTTTCCTTATTACTATCCTATTTTTTACTTGATTTACAAAATGTTTATATACATGAAAACAAATACACAGTGGTGACAAAGTGATATGAAAATTACTAAAAGCTACGATCTCAAATGCTCTTTACCCTTGCAAACTTAGCCTGGAACCCAAGAACAAATGAACCATAATCTCATTAGGTTTGCATTAAAGGCCTTCTCAAATGAAGAGAAACAGAAATGGTGCAGAAGCTTAGACTAACCAGCATGTCTATCATGCACTATCATAGGAGAACACTGCTCATGGTTACAGAATGGCAGATGCAGTAAAGCTGGCACAACCAACCTCCAAATAGATTAGAATGACAGCATGGGCTGGAATGCAGCTCAACTCACAAATGGAAAGTGATAATATATATAAAGTCCCCAGGGAAATAACACAAAGACCTATTTACTTGTAATGTAGTGTTTAGTTGTTGCCTGCCTATGTGGGGATGGGCTTTCCTGTTTTCTGTTATAAATAAAATATGATGATTACGTACAAAGAGTGCTGCCTCTGCTGTCCCAGCAGAACTCCTGTACATCTCTGTTTGGGCCCCTAGCAACACAGCAGAAATCCCAAGTACTCAATAGATTTCTATGTTCTGTTCCATGATGCCTGGCCTTCCACACCTCTTTAGTTCACTTAGGTCATGATTTACAATGGTAATACTCCCTGTATGGATACTAATGTCATTCTGCCTCCACACCCATGACAGTTTACCAACATTAGGACTCATAACAGATGAGGCAACTCCTGTTCTCGTGTGTAATTCAGCTTCTTAACACCTTTATTAATGCTCTGGTAGAGGCCACAACACAGCACATTCAAAACAAATATGAAAGATTATTTAAAGGCCCGACCAGCTACCATTTTAAAGCATTGCTTGCACTGATGAAGGCCAGGTTGTTCTTTTCTAGAAGTCAGAATGAGGACACATTTAAAGAAGCCCTGAACTGTCACAGACAGTGAGAGTTCTGACATAGCTGAACTTCCTGTGCATGCTGAGGAGCAAAGGAAAATCCACAACAGATAAATTTTTGTCAAAGTTTCTCCTTATTTACCATAAGCTAAACACGTAAATAGATAGAATATTTAAGTAGACTGAACAACAATCATCTTAACTGTGCAAGACAATCTTAAAAAGTTAAAAAATATGGGGCAATCATTATATTCTGGTAATAAGCTGCAACAGTTGATGCATTGCAAGACACAAAGGTTGCAATAGAGTATCCATGTGTAAGGATCCTATATCCCACTGGACAATGAGAAAGCAGGAACAGCAGAACCTTCCTCTTCCCAGCAGCATTAAGATCCCAGATGAGTTGACAGCTACCAAGGAGAACATTAACAGAAATTTTCCATCAGACTAGCATATATATCCACATGGCCATTCAGTAAAGGCTGATGTGACAACCTAAGGGCAGCACACTGGTAATTGCAGTTCCTGAGCTCACAAACTTTCCAACACAAGTAAACACCAGCAGACAATAGCTACATGGTCTCCCCACCCCCCATACAAGACAGTTAATTGTCCTTAAGCAGCCCTGCCTATCTCTAGTTCAGAAAGAAGAGATGCCCAGAGTCTCCACTTGGAGAAGTAATTGAGGGTGCAGCTTTTCCAGGAGAGGTTGCAAGAGGATCTCTTACAGCTATACACGCACTTAAGGTGGTTGGCACCACCAGTCACAAAGCCAGAGTAGATTTGCATTATACAGCTATTTCTGGCTGCACCCTTTCCTCTCACTGGTAAAACCGGAGAAAGATAACTTGGGCACCATAACTTTCTGCTTGCACTCACACAGCTTTGCAGTCTTCCTTGATTCTGCCCAAGTTCCAGCTTGTGGCGTCATTGATGCCCACATGAACAAGTAGCAGTGGGTAGTAGGCTGTGCTCTGGACAAGTTTTGGCACCCTCTCACAGTATCTCAGATCTTAGCATCCTCCTGTGCAGACTGCTGTGCCACATCCTGGTTGCTTGTACTCCCCAGGGCCCTTTAAATCTGCTGCAGTTGCTCCTGCCAATGCCCAAGCCAGGTCAGCCTCACTCCTGGCTTCTGTCAGGTCTCTTAGCTTTTGCTCAGGCCCTCCTGGCTCTGGGAAGCCCCAGATCCACCTTGATCCAGTGCTCAGCCACAGGACTTGACATTGCTACTGCTGCATGCAGCGCTGACTGAAATGGCTCTTGGATTTTATGTTTGTTGGCTTTCATCAGTAATGAAAAACGGGGCTCTTACTCACATTGTAATGGCCAAACTTGTTCTTCCACAGAGTGCTTCCTGGTGACACAGGGGCTGCATCCACAGCCACACTGTTTCCATCTTGCAGAACTGCTGGCAACAGGTAGCACCAGCTACTCTTTCAGAAGGGCCTTCGTCACTGTTTCAGCTGCCCCTGGCCCCACCTTAGGGACTATCTGAAGCAAGCATCTTACCACTATTACATTGCTCACCAGTTCTTTACCTCCCGCTTACTGTTCCACAACCCTCACCACCACTTACAGTTCCACAGTGGAAACTGACCTCACAGACAGCAAGTCACTATCAACATGTGCTTCTGCTCTATGCTGCTGAAGGAACAACTACTCCTATGCAGGGATCGCAGTTCACTGAAGCTCCACCACTGCACTGCACAACACTGTGCTGTGCCATCAGACAGATGGTGCCAGCAGAGTAACTTCCAAACTCACTGCTGAGCTTAACGTTTTTCTCCCTTTAGAGACCAGCTGCAAATCTGGGCAAACAGTCAAGTTCTACTTATTTCTATTCAAGGATAAACAATGTACAGCAAAACAGAAAAAAAAAAAAAAAAAAGGAACGTTTGGTATCTACTTTCATCATCTACAGTGACACTTAAACTAGCGGGTATGCTCTATGTTCATAAATTGCCACAAAAGAATTTTCTAAACAATCACTGAAAATACTAGCCCATGAAGGCAGCAGAAGCATTTCCAGCACTTCCTTATCACCCAGGAAAAAGCAAGATATTTAAGCACATAAATATTTTAAAGAAGTGTACCTCCTAATTTAAAATGGGAAGTACATTATCAGGAATATTTACCATATTGAGGAGAGACAGAAAGCTTCATCAGTATACACAGACACTACTGCTTGGTCAACTTGACAGCTCATTCTGAAGTCTGAAGTTGGATCCTCAGCTAGTCACAAACTGATCTCAGTGGATTTTTCAGGTACGTAGCTCTTCTGAAAAAGGCAAGCATTGTTTTAGGGAACCAGTTCCTCCTTATATGTACTCAGGAGGGGTCAAGATCCAACACAGAGCTGAATATTACCCAACTCAGAAGTGACGCTTTAGGAAAGATAGACTGCTACAGCACAGTACCTGGAAAGTAAGTAGGGGCAAAATACTTACGTTTTGCCTCTTCTACAGAGGGCCACTCAGGATTCTGATTGCAACAATCTCTTCCCACTCTAACAGCCAGGACCAGAAGGGCAGCATCTAACAAACGTATCACTGACAAGCAAGATCAAGACCTGTACCTGCCATGCCTCTGATAACAAAATACAGGAGGCTAAGGTCTCCCTGTAGCAGCGGATGGAGTACTGAACAGACAGAACTAAATAGCTACAAGGCAACAGGACACTTATATTATAGCAGATTGTGGCACTGGACAGAGACAAAAGCCCTTTTAAGAAGACCAAATGATCTATAGCATGAATGTATCTAACCCGTGCTGTTACTTTTGGCTTTTGGCTAGCCATAAGAGCACCCCAACAGCACAGTGAGTGGATACGCTTAACAACGTGATAGTCGGCTATACAGTCTACTCATCAGCGTATTAGAGAAGGATATTGTCACAGGTAACTGCTTCTCTTCCACTCTGCCGCACGTAAAGGCTCAGCAAAAAGCAAGCTCATTATCAGCAGAGCTGAGCAACACACGGGGCGGGCGAAGCACCCCAGCACCGCCCCAGCAGTTCCTCATACAGCCCTTGCCATGGAGCGCCCTCCATGGGCTGGCGGGCTCTGCTCCTTCGCGCCGCTCACCCGGGCTCAGCCTTTCCCCCGCCACGCGCGGCTACACCCGGGCTAGTTCCGCCCCGCCACCGGCAGAGCGGGCGCTACAGGCGCGTACCGCCATGTACAGCACTTCAACGCGACCTCAGAGCCCGCGCAGTCCCTGCCATCCCCCGCCCAACGCTTTTTCTGTCACAAGCAGCAGCGGGGCCCTCCGCACGACCTCTGCTCTCCGGCAGCCCGGCCCCACGGCCACTCTCGGGCAACCCCGGAGCCGGACAAAAGCCCCGTCACCCCTCAGGCGCAACAGCGGAAGGGAGGAGGCGAGCAGACGGGCTGAAAGGGGTATGCGACGGAAGCGGAGCAACAGCCTTAAAACACAAACTCAAAGCTCTCGCCATACCGCGCGGAGGAGCAATTTAACTGCTACCACCGGGCGGGCAGGGGACACCCCCCGCCCCCTTCCCGCCTGACCCCGCCCCTGCCGGACCGACTCTGACTGGGGCCGGCGCAGCTCCGCCCCACCCCTTGCCCTTAGTGGCGTCGGCGGCGTCCGTGGTCGCCAGGACAACGGCTCGCGTCACGGGGAAGCGGCGGCGCCGATTGGCGGAAATTGTTCGAGAACGCGGCCGAAGGCGGAAGCGGAAGCCGCACGTGGAGCCGGTGAGTGGTTGCCGCAGTTTCTGGAAACTTCGTCCCATTGTCATATTTAAAGCGGCGGCGCCGTCTCCGCTCCCGCCCCTCCCGCCTGCGCGCGGTACTGGCGGCAGCAGCGGCGGCAGTGAGCCGAGCCGAGCCGAGCCGAATTGAGCCGAGACAAGGCGGGACAGGGATCTTTCCCTCCTCCCCCCGCGGCGGGGCCATGGCCGTAGTGGGCTTTGATCTGGGCTGCCAGAGCTGCTACATCGCTGTGGCGCGGGCCGGCGGCATCGAGACTGTGGCCAACGAGTTCAGCGACCGCTGCACGCCGTGAGTGAGGAGTTTGGGGGTGGGGAGGTGATGGGATGCGGCGGGGGGGTTCCTTCGCGGGTGGGGGCAACTCGTTCGTGGCCGGTGGAGGGCCCGCGCTGGAAGGTGCTGGAAACTTCAGCGGGGAGGGGGAGGGAAGGGGGTGTGGGGGCAGCGATGGCCCGCTGCGGGGGTCCCGTCCCCCCGAATTGGGACAGGAATGTGTCCTGTGGGTACGGATATGGATGTGAGAGTGATCCGCGGCGGGAAGATTTCTCCTGGATTGGTGCGGCAAAGCCGGCGTTTGCGAGGAGAATCCCCGGCGGAGCAGCCTGGTGTAAATGGGGCATGGGGGCAGCACACAGCGGCTCTGTCTCTCCGCGTTCGGGTGGGCTCCAGCTGCCCTGGAGCAGTTCTGCAGTATGAGGTCGGGTAGAGAAAGCTTCTGCTTGAAAGCAGGAGTTGGTTGTGAAGTTACGAGCAGCCAAGCACAGATGAGCAAGACGTAGTCGGGGTGCGAGCTCTAAATTGTTATTTTCTTGTTTAACTGTTTCCACAAGTCTTTGTGAGCAGTCTTAGATTCGAGCCAGGGCTTGAAGGTGGGTAGGATCCTTATTGTACCGTTTTGGCACAAGCTTGAAGAATGGCACTTAAGCAGGAAGACTTTGCAGTTGAGAAAGTGTATCCGTGACAGCCCTCAGCCGCGTTCGTTGTCAGCACTGAGTTTAATTAGCCGGTTGTTCTTTTCAGATCGGTGGTTTCGTTTGGATCCAAAAACAGAGCTATTGGTGTCTCGGCTAAAAACCAGGTAGGTCGTTTTCTGATACTTGTTTGCAACAGTGAATTGGCCAGTGCAAACTGTTGAAGCGCCAGTGGGTGTAAAACGAATTGGCTCGCTCTAGTAAAAACAAAAAAAACCCTCAATTTTCCTTGTCAAGCATTTTATTTGAGAAATGCTGTATATGCTGCCGTGCTTCACCCAGAGGGATGCAGGATGATTTTACTGGACCATTACTGCGCTCTTTCATTTGTGATAATATTTTCCACTTGCACACATTTCTTTTTGTGACAGCTTCAGCTCATCAGATTTCTTTTCCTAGTAGTTGTTTGTAGGATTTTACTTGCACTTGAAAGAAAGAAATTTAAATGCTGTGTCTAATTTGTTAAAATTAGATGCAAAGGGAGAGTTGCCTCACATTGTTAAAGCTGCTTGGGTACCTTACAGCCTTCGATTTCAGTGGAAGATAAAGCCTGTGGTTTTGGAAATGCAAGTCCTTAGTTCTGCTTTTTGTGGTGGGTTTGGGTTTGGTTTTTTTTTCTTCTGATGAAAGTGTTACGAAAGATTGAATCTTTTCTTCGTGAGTAGTATTTTCAGCTTACAAGGACAGCTTAATTTTGATAAGTCTTGGAATAACTAAGTGTAATGGTTAAATAAACCCATAGGTATTGTGTGGTAGGTTGTTACATAACTGCTGCTAGTGGAGGCCGAGCGTGCAGCCCCCCGGTGGCCTGTGTGGATCTCTGTAGTAAAAGGACTGCAGTGGGTTTCCATGGAGAGAGTACTAAAAGACTTCCCCCCCACTGTAATAGCTCCCCCTCTAAATTTTAATCAGACAAGGCAATGCAAATAGATTATGTCTTCACAAGCACACATATACTTGATCACAGGTTAACATTTGGAGTAATAAAGTCAATGCATGTGTTTGTATTTTTCCTGAAATATAAGTTTAGCATTGCTTTTGTTTATTAGACTGCTTCCAGTTTCAAGTTGGAAACTAGTATGATTCATCGGTGTACAGAAATGAGTTGTTACTCAAAACAGCAAGTGATCTGAATCCTGTGTACTCTTGGGTGTGTTCCAGTTATGGTAGATTATTCCAGTAAGTGCCATTGAAAATATGAAGTAAACTGAAAGTGAAGTAGAGTTCATCTCTTGAGTTGCATTTAAAAGCATGCATTTGCAGTGATGAGCACCTGTGACTCCAGTTCTTCAAACTAATCTCTATAATGTCTTACTGTATTGTCTCTTTCATGCTTGGTTGTCCTAGCCATTGAAACCAAATATTTTCACTAGGAGAAAGATATGTAATACTTAAAATTATAAAAGACATCAGAACATTCATTACTCTTGCTGTAATTAGTTGGGGTTGGCTGACCACTTGAGATGTAAATCCTGTTTCTTTGATTTCTAAAGGTAGAAATTTCTTGACATGGACAACTGTGAGCTGTATTTTCAGTGTCCTAGGGTGTAATAGCTACTAAAATCAAGGAGTAAAATGATCCTTTAGGTAAGTTTGTATCACTAGAGTTAAGAACAGTGTGTTAGTTAACAGACTGTAATTTTCATCTTCTTTAATTGTGACTAAGTAAGAAGATACCAAAGCATGCTGTAGACCTAATGACATACAGTTAAGCTAAAAATATCTGAGGATTGTTCTCTGAGAAAAGGCTCCGAGGTTAATTCTAAATTAGGCTATAAAAGGTACTGGAGTGTTTGTGCTTCTCTGACCACTGTGTGGCAATGATTTCTGTTTCTATGCTCTTTAGCAATACAGCTGTGAATTACGTACATTGAAGTACTCTGAAGTTGTGGCTATAAAAATAAATGAAACCATGTTGGGAAATGGTCTTGGACACAGGAACCTAAATACTCTCTTGCACTGAAGTACTGAAATAGCTCCTGGCATAATTTCTGGCCTGTACTAACTCATGATCTTACTAATAATTGCTGAGTGCTGTTTGCCAGTTAGACCAAAGATTATTCCTAGTAGTGAACTTGGGTGTGACATCTTCCCCTCCACACACAGAACTTTCTGAAAGTACGTTGACTAGCATGGGTATGGTCTGCTTCTTTGTCAGGGAGCTTTTCTGTTGGACAGCTGTCATACTTACGTAGTTTTCTAATACCAGATATACCTTGAGTTTTTCAGTTCCATGATGGAAAATTGTGTGCAATAAGAAACTTTCCTTCAAGAGTAGTGAATGCTAGAAATCTTCCTCTGGATGGATGCTCATGATTTAAGTTATCATGTGTTCTCGTGGTGCCTGCCTGTTCTGGAGAGAACAATGCACTTTTGTAGTTTCTCTCCAGTAGAGTAGGATTCATTCTGCTCTGAGATACTGGCAGTATCTCTTTAGGGCCAAGCTAGTTATCTAATTTCTGGTTTGCATTGTACTCCTGATAAAGAATGCTTCTCTAGGTCAGTTGGTTCTGTGGATATACTTTAAGTATATGCTTTAAGCTGACATTGTTGTCAAAAGAGTCGCATATTTCTTGCTGTTTGTGGACTGAATCCT
Organism: Loriculus beryllinus; assembly: GCA_039877255.1. Taxonomy (NCBI): domain Eukaryota; kingdom Metazoa; phylum Chordata; class Aves; order Psittaciformes; family Psittacidae; genus Loriculus; species Loriculus beryllinus. Next base: position 16,167 of record JBCJKH010054430.1, read on the forward strand.
TCAGTCTGGTTGAATAGCTGCTAGGTGAATATGAACAGGGGAATGACATGGTTTAAAAGTAGCTGGGGGGAAAAGAAGTACATAGTGAAATGTATGGGGAGGCTTAGTTAGGAACATAGTAACTGTGAAAGCAGCTGTTTGCTGTTAATGTAATGGGATGAGGCAGCTGGGCTCCTTGTGCCAGTTTACAGGCATTGCAGCTACTTGGGAGCTGGCTGTTGTCTTTAACTGTTTGAATTCTGTCATGCAGATGCTGAGTTGAGCAGCTCTGGTGCCCGTACAGTTGGCAGCAGAGCACTCCGGTGAGGTGCATGGGGGCTTCCTGAACTAGGGGATCTCTGGGGATCTGGGAGAGACACCAGGAACCTGTGGCTCAGGCCAGAGCAACTGATGGGATCAGTCCTGGCACAACCATGGCCAAGCCCTGCCATCCCATGTGTCTGTCCCCCTGCTCCCTCAAGGAAAAAGCTGTTGGGGAGTCCCGGTGACCAGTGTGGGTGAAAAGGCTGTGGTGTGGCAGTAATAATTACTGTTTATAGTAATACCAGTTGTTCTCTGAGTACCCAGCTGCTGAGCTGGAAGACAGGCACAAGGAGCAGAATGAAGGCCACATGTCCAAAGGAAAATGGTCAGTGACCTGATAAACCACTTTGTCACACACAGGTCTATTAGGGCCAGATGGGATCCACTCAAGAGTACCGAGGGAGCTGGCTGTAGTGTTCACTGAGCCACTTCCCATCATTTATCAGCAGTCCTGGCAAACTGGGGAGGACCCAGTGGACTGGAGGCAGCAAATGTTATGCCCATCCACAAGAAGGGGTGCAGGTGGGATCTGAGGAACTACAGGACTGTCAGCCTGACCTCAGTGCTGGGGAAGGTTATGGTGCAGATCATCTTGAGTGCTGTCACATGGCACATGAGGTGATCAGGCCCAGTCAGCATGGGTTTATGAAAGACACGTTCTGCTTGGTGATCCTCATCTTCTATGAGAAGGTGACCCATTCGGTGGATGAGAGAGACTGTGGATGCTGTCTACCTCAACTTTAGGGTAAATCCTTGTGTATCATTTCCCAGAGGATTCTTCTGGAGAAACTGGCTACTCATGGTTTTGATGGGTATCGTCTTTGCTCGGTAAATGGACAAGTCTGAAGAGTGGTGGTAAAAGGAGGTAAATCCAGTTGGCAGCCTGTCACAGTGGTGCTCCCCAGGGCTCAGTACTGGGGCCAGTTCTGTTCAGTGTCTTTGTCAGTGATGTGAGCAAGGAGATCAAGTGCACCCTCAGTAATTTTGCAGACAACACCAAGTTGGCTGGGAGTGTTGATCTGCTGGAGGGTAGGAAGGCTCTGCTCAGGGATCTGTACGTGTTGAATCGATGGGCTAAGGCCAGCTGTGTAAGGTTTAACAAGACTCGGTCCTGGGTCTTGCACTTGGGTTACACAGCCCCATGCAACACTGCAGGCTTGGGGAAGTGTGACTGGAAAGCTGCTCTGTGCAAAAGGACCTGGGGGTGCTGATTGACAGCTGCTGAACATGAACCAGCTTGTGGCCAGGAAAGCCAATGACATCCTGGCCTGTGTCAGACATAGTGTGTCCAGCAGGGCCAGGGCAGTGATAGGTCCTCTGTAGTCAGCATTGGTGAGGCTGCACCTCAAATTCTGTGTTCAGTTCTGGGCCCTCACTATAAGAGAGACACTGAAGTGCTGAAGTGGGTTCAGAGATGGGCAATGAAGGTGGTGATGGGTCTAGCGAACAAGTCTTGTGAGCAGCAGCTGAGGGAACTGAGGTTGTTTCCCTGGAGAAAAGAAGGTTCAGGAGGACCTTCTGGCACTCTGCATGGCAGACAGGAGGTTGTATGGAGGTGAATATCTGTTTCTTATCCCAACTAATGAGTGATAGGACAAGAGGAAGTTGCCTCAAGTTGCTCCATGGGAGGTTTGGATTGGATATTAGTAAAAAATTGCTCACCAAAAGGGTTGTCAAGCACTGGAACAGGCTGCGCAGGGCAGTGGTGGTGCCATCGCTGGTGTATTTAAGAGACATGTAGATGTGGTGCTTAGGGACATGGTTTAATGGTGGACTTGGTAGTGCTATGTTAATGATTGGACTTGATGATCATAGGAGTCTTTTCCAACCTTAACAATTCTATGATTTTAGATTGGGTGACTATAGTACTAAAGATCCTCTTATTGTTCTGATTGCTTCAAGGTTTTAGAGATACTTCTATAATCCTTATAATTAATATATAATGGTCTGTAAGTATCTGTGTCTCTGACTTGTATAATCTTCTGGAGTAATGAGCTTTCTGTAGTAACGAGTAAAGAGCCAGATAGTAATTGCAGGTGTTGTATAAACATGTGACAACTGAACAAGCAGTTGGTTTAAAACACGACTTATGCTTGGGGTCATGCACACCAGCACTGAACTGTGCAGGTTGATTAACAGTGGATTTCTAAATTCCCTGTTTTTCTTTACAGCAAATTACTCATGCGCATAACACAGTTTCTAACTTCAAGAGATTCCATGGCCGTGCATTTAATGATCCTTTTGTTCAAAAGGAAAAAGAGAGGCTGAGCTATGATTTGGTTCCTATGAAGAATGGCGGAGTTGGAGTAAAGGTAAATTTGCAGTATATATTTTGGGGTTTTATAGCTAAATTTAAAAGTTTACACTTCAGCACCTAGTCATGAAAATGCAGGTTTCCTTTAATAACCCTAAAGGTTTTCTTTAACCTTTCTGTTGAAGAAGAGCTTTTGTATGAATAGACAGCTTCATCTTGAAATAGCAGATGTTAACTATCAAATTAAGGTTCATTTGCAAGTAATTGCTGAAATGTGAGCTTCCTTGTTGGCAACTGGTACATCCATCTCAAAACATCCCAGAAAAAACACTGGTAAGATAATTATGAGGTCCTGTGGTTTTACTTCAGACTATTAACCTTTCTGTCACTCTTGTGTGGAATGCATTGCAACAATCTAATTACATGGTTACAAATTCCTTGTAAAGTAGCAGGAACTCTTCTTTTAGAATAATTGCTATAAATGAGTGACATATCTGTCTTTAGTGGACTGCCTGGTATAAGTTACTTGCAAAAGATGTTCAAAACCAGTTTGTACTATGTTACAGGTGCAAATTGCTTACATTTCAAGGAGTTTGCTGATACAATATCAGCTTTTCTTGGAATAGGTACAGTTAAGTAGCAGCATATTCATTTACAGAAGTATGCAAAAGTATTGACAATGAGGCTTTGCTGGCATAACAGGCAGCGCTGTTTCACTAATGAAGACCCTAGCTTAGGGCTGTGAATTTAGTTTGCTGCTTTTCTCCATATCTTGAACTGATGCCCCAAAACTTCAGTATAGATCAGGCCTAGGTAATAAATAGATTGCAGAGGAGATGATACAGTTGATGATATACAGATGATACATTGACTGGAAGAGTAGTCAAGCTTTACAAAGGAGGAGATGCGTTTTCTTACGCTGTCTGTACTCTTGTGAAATTAACAGGTAAATTCAGACAGAAATGAATGTTTTCTTTTAATTACAGTGTGTGTAGGAGTCTTACTATATGAGAGTCTAATATTGGGAGACAGTGCTACTTGTTATTTCTTTGTTCTCTGTCTATTTGGAGAACAGATTAGTGTTTTTCTATTTAACTGGTAAAAACTTAAGTAACATCCAGTAATATTGAGATATTTGGAGAACAATTTTTCTATCAAAACTGAAATGCTTGGGGTTTGTTAGAT
>JBCJKH010054431.1:0-39782 GCA_039877255.1 Loriculus beryllinus
AACAAAATTACACTATTTGCAAAATAAAGCTTTGTGAGGAAATGGGGGGGAGGGAATTTACCTTGTATTCAGCATTCCAGAATTCAGCTCTCCACTCATATGCCAACATCAAAATCCTGTTGATAAGAACTCAAACTTACCTGCAATTTAGTATTTCTAAAGGCCACCAGCTGATAAATCTTACATCTTCTCCAAGACATAAGAAAAAGAGACCATTCCAATACAGTAAGGCAATTTTAATGGAATATCAACTCATACTTTATCTTCACAGTATGCAGGAAAACGTCCATGAAATTGGATTAAATACTTACATCACTCTGAATTTGCATCATGTTCTTTGCAAGCTCAACATTCATGGCATCTGGCAGATAAGTGTAGCGATGGATCAGGTTTTTGTAATGAGCATTAGAAGCTACATCCTGAGACTGCTTAGCCGCCTGGATACTGTACATGTCAGGGGTTGCATGATAGTTAGTCTTAGTCTTCTCATAGTCTTTCTTGTACTCGCGCTCAGACTGAATCTTTGCTACATTCATGTAGTGAACAAGCTTAGGGTCATCTTGCAGGCTTCTGAAACCAACCTGCTTTCCTTTAGCCTTCTCATATGCTTCTTTATATTTATACTAGAAACAGAGGAAAGAGAGTGGTATGGCTACTTATGTCCACACTAATGCAAAAGAAAAGCTCTTACAACTGTAATTGGAAAAAGAAGCTGCAAGCAGTTCAGAAAGACAAACTCCCCTAATTGGCACAAACACGAGCTTTTCTTGCTGCACCATCTAAGCCTGTACACTACAGGTTATGTGCACCACAAGAAGATCTATCACTATCAGCTTTTCTTTTAAGGGAAAACATTTCCTAAGCATTCCTGTGCAGAAAGGTGTATGAAGAATGCCAAAATAATTGAGACAATCCTTCTCAGTCATTTGAAAGCAATAGCAAACAAATGGAATACGACTGGAGAGCTTGCTCTAGTTATATAAAACCACCAGTACATATCCCACCTAACACAATTTGTACTGCATGGCCCTCCAATTCATGTATAAGCCAGGCTCTACTGTATAACCAGAAGCACCGTGAACACATGTCACTGTCTGTAAACAGGTGCCAATGTAGTGTTTCTGGAAATCTGTCGTAGAGTGATTGCAAGAACTGCCGATTTCATTTCTCCTGTGTCAAGTGGGTTAAGAAAAACAGTACAAAAGTATTTGCCTATCTAAAGCGAACAAGATGTGCATAAAATAAGTCCTGTGCAAACTAGGCCTTTGGAAAGACTAAGAATCACTTTCTCATAATGCTGACAGTTGAGACTTGTGCAACACGTGACATCTACCAGACAGCCTGCAAGGGGCATCATTCTACTAAATGTAGGATAGCATACCTGGAGTAGATACTTACATCACTAGCAATGTTTCTCGAAGCCTTGGCTAGAGTAATTGGAATAGCATCAAGAGACACCTTGTTCCCTTTAGCTATTAGATCATGGTAGCCTTGTTTATAATAAGCCTAAAAAAGAAAATCCATATTATTCCAGAGAACTTAGTAATCACATGACCTATATGCAAGTCAAAGCTATTCCTAAGCTACTCCAAGCAATTCTTTTAGAAGCAGGTGCAGAGGGGAACATATACAACCACTGGTCTTCATTTATAAAAACAGATTTATCTATTAATTACAATAATTAAATGATATCTGGTTGGAAATCCAAGTAACACAAAGAATGAAAAATTACACTGATAGAAGTTGACTATATAAAACTGCGCATCTGTGAAAGAAAACTGCAATCTCTACCATATTACTCAAAAATTCATTAACAATGTGTAAAAAATGTAAAGAAGTCACTTACGTCACTGATATTAGCTGCATTGTATCTAGCTTGGATAAACTGTGGAAAATCCGGGGTTAGAGTATATTTATGTTTAACTTCCTCTCCAGAAGATCTATATAATTTCTGCAAAATATATGATACAGAAATAGATCTTTCTTTCCCTGTATAGGTTACTGTAAATTAACTGAGGGTTTATGCTTGATTTTGCAAACAAATGTACATTGCCACCTATTTCATAAAGATTGAGGCTGCACTTTCATACAGAATTGTTAAACTTACTGAGGAATGCATCCTAAAAGCTTCATGCAGTCTTTACTCAATAAAATTAAGGCCTTTAATGGACATAAAGCCACATTTATGAAAGAATAGGATAATAAAGAGCAACACAAAACAAAGCTTCCTGGTGATAGTGATTGACATACTATGATTTGTCAAACATTCTGTAGTTAATTTATTACTGCAGGTGGTAAAACACGAATAAACAACCTGAAAATTTCATGTTTCTTAAATAAAATGCATTTCAAATGTACTTAGAACACAAATGAGCAGAATCAACCCATGTGAACTTAAAAAGCCACAATTTCGGAGAGATTTACGGACCTATACAGAATGATACACAGACCTTATTCCCAGTCAAATCAGAGCACAAAACAATGATAACATAGGGAAACACTTTCAGGCTAATAGTACTTTAAAAAATTTTACAGACAATTCCCAGCTTTTCAGTAGATACATCTTTACAATATCTTTACCTCAACACCCACTTCCTTCTCTACTTACATCATTGAGTTGAACTGAATTCTGTTTGGCTTGGACCATTACTGGAGAGTCCACCACACTTGTAAATTTAATGGTGTCCGGATGCTGGCGGTATTTCTTTTCATTCAAGGCATCTCCAGCTTTCTTAGCTTTTTCTACTTCTAGTGATCCAATGGGGACCCAACCAATGCCTTTCATCCAGTTATTATAATCAGCTTTGTACACATTCTAATGAAAGAGTGAAAACAACGTTTTAAAAGTTAGGAAGTATTAAAAACAATTCAGGGACCTCTCCTGAGTCTTCACAGTTTTTGCGTGAGGCATCTCAAAAACATTCTGTTCACATGAGGCCTTACTTACATCACTCTGAATCTCCATCATATTCTTGGAAAGCTCCACATTCATTGCATCTGGTAAGTAAGTATAATGGTGGAGGAGGTTCTTGTAATTAGTGTTGCTGGCAATCTCTTGAGCCTTCTTGGCACCAACAACATTGACCATATCCAGTGGAATGTTGTACTTAGTTTTTGCCTTCTCATAATCTTTCTTGTACTCTCGCTCAGACTGCATCTTGGCTACCTTCATAGAATGAATGAGTTTGGGATCGTCTTGGATGCTCCTGAAGCCAACAAGTTTACCCTTGGCAAGTTCATAGGCTTTTTTATAGTTAACCTGTTAGAATACAACAGAACAAGGAAAATATCATCTAAGTAACTTAGCAATAAGTAATTAAAAGCAAAGGCTACCCTTTATTTTCTACAAAAAGTATACCACACATCTTAATAAATCCAGACATGTACCTCTTTACAATTCAGTGACACACAAATCAGTTAGCTAGCTTTCAAAGTAGCATTGCCTCACTTGTACTAATTATAAGTGAGAGAGAAGTCTAATACACTAAGAGACCTCTGCAAGACCATTCCCAAAAATCTACCAAAAATCCAGTAATGTCCTAGAGTCTCCCATCTAATTTATCATTATGCCTATAATTCATGACAGGGAGAATTCAGGGATCCATTGCTCATAGAGCTGTGATTACTGACCTACTCATCATGATTTGCCTTAACCATACTGGAGCGCAAGATAACCTACTTAGATAATTAGATATTAGAATTAGATAATGTAAAAGCCTTTTCTAAATGTAATTATACAAATACCTATTGAAACAATGAAACACCATGAAAATATAACTGTGTTAAATACATCCAATAACATGCTCAAAAAAAACAATAGAGAAGTTATCCTATGTGTCCTGAATAAACAGAGTTGCAAATGCTGTTTAAGTATAAACTCTTGTGAGTTAGACACTTCCTTCAGGAAGGATATACTTACATCACTGACAGCCTGCCTAGCAGCCTTGGCAGCTTGGATAGGAATAGCATCACTTTTCAGATCATATCCCTTTGATTTTAATTCTTCCAATCCCATTTTGTAATAGTTCTAGGAGAAAAGGTGAATTTTTAATAAACAGTTACTAGCTAACAGAAACTTTATCTTGCAAGTTGAATTAATAACTTTAGATTCAAAATATACTCACATCACTAATATTGTAGGCATTAACTTTAGCCTGTATAAACTGGGGCACATCTGGAGGGAGGTGGTACTTATGAATAATTTCTTCACCTTTGGATTTATATAGTATCTACAAAGAAAAACAGTGAAAGAAATTTAGCAACACAGTACTTAGAGAATGAAAATGCTTAATAATGCTGAGTGATACAGCTTAAAGAACTGTTTTATGATTCTATGATCTCACGTTACTCACTCACAAAGACAGACAGATGAAACTGTAGTCCTTGCCAAGTGAGTGGTATAAACTCCACTGACTTAACTGGTGTGAATACATTGAGAATGATGGACACAAAATTACAAACATACATACTAAAAATTGACCTGAACAGCCAACTGAAAAACTAAACAAATAAATCTGATTTCCAGCTGATCTCCCACTGGAACAGAACTGTGAATATACATAAACAATTTTGTGCTCGTGCGTGCGTGTATATAGGCACGTATTCACCTACACATTCATTTCAGGAGTTCTCTTAAAACTGGATGATAAAGTAAATCTAGTCAAGAGTGCAGAAACTGATAATGTCAGAGTGCTGCAACATACTTCCTAAGATTACTTACATCACTCAGCTGTTTGCTATTGATCTCTGCTTGCTTCTGTACTGGAGAGTCAGTCACTTGAGTAAATTTGGTTTGATCAGGATGTTTTCTGTAGGTGTGCTGAAGGAATATAATAAACATATTTACAGAAAATGCAAATAAGCAAAACTATCTTCTAAAACATAGCAATCTTGCGTTACTAAGGATAGTTAACAGTTGTGGCATGTGTGCAGATAAGTACTGTCCTGCACAACGGTTCTCATGTTACTTTTTAACATAATCAGAGAGCAAATAATGTTTTTAAGTATTTTTAAAGTATTAATGTAAAATATTTTAATAGGGAGATAAATATTATAATGTACAGCATACATAATACATTATAAATATTATAGTCTATTCATTTTAGTATATTATATATAAATAGATAAAGCATTTTCCAAGTATTGACAAAGTAAATAAAATTAGTATTAAGAAAGTACCTTTAATGTATTAATGGAAAAATACATTGACTTCAGCAAGTAAATGCTTGAAGATCATTAATTCAGTTTGGTACTACTCCAATTTTATGGTTTTACTTGTTAAAAAAAAAAGATTATGCTGTATCTGTCTTGATCACTAGATGTCAGAAAAGGCTCTAAAATACAGCTGAACATGGTTTTTACAAGTCATATGTGCTAATAAGACTAAACTAAAAATCATCAAAGTTAAGAGGAATCACTGTATATTTCTGTGTGCCTGAGGCACAGATACTCTGCATGTAGTTGGCTACTTGATAACCATTACTGTCCAGTACTTACATCTTTACACTGCTCTAACTTCTTAATTGCTTCATACTCCTGAGTTATGGTCTGAGGGAAGTAGCATCTTGTCTTTTCCTCTTCATACTCTGCTTTGTAATTTTTCTAGGAATAAAATGAACATTCAGGAAGAAGCAACTTACTTCTGTATGCCATGAGCTTTCTCTGACAAGACAACATGGTGGTGAAAACTGCATGATAGCCACACTTACATCGCTCTTCATAGCTTCAACTTTCATGCAGTGTATCTGATGTGGGTCCTCAAAGCTGCCCACATAGTGTCCTAAAATATTCTTCTGATATGCATCTTTGTATTTTACCTAGAAAAATAGTCAAGAGTTAATAAACAAAAGTAATCAGGAGTGTCAGCACTGAACAACACAACATAAATCAAATGCTTACATCACTAAAATTCTTTAGAACACTATCAGTCTGGAACTTTGGTGTGTCACAGTAATTAATGCTGGTTCCTTTTGATTGTTCATAGGCTTCTTTGTATAATTTCTGCAAAAGAAAACAATGTCAGATAATAAAGTATATTTCACTGCAACTCACTCATAACACATTAAAAATTAAAAGAGTATAAGAGTGAAATGATTACAAAGAAAAGCTTTCCCAGAAAACTAAAAAACAGATGGAACTTTTTCCCAGTGATTTTTTAAAAATGCTTTTTTTTGGTTACTATTAGGCCTGTAATAGAAGACAGAAAGGCCTGACTAAGGGGTTTTGAACTTCTGACACTTAGAAATAAGCAGTCTACTGCCATACAGATGCAAACAGCAAGAAGAGACAGAGAAAGCCAGTACAGTGAGTAACCAAAATACAGTATTATAGGTAAGTACCACATATTTTATCATTATTGCCATCAGTTGAAGTTCCTTAAAATAGTAAGGGAAGAGCTGTCATTTACTAATTCATTTTCCAGAGAGATCTAAGTGAACTATTCATTAACTAGCTATCCCCAAAACATGCTACAGCTATTGTTCCATTCTGCTTTGAAGAAAGGACTCCTTACCTATACTGTCCTTGTGGGTGGTATTTCATGATAAATATTGATCTATAAAACTATAAATACTAAGAGATCCAAAGGAGAAGCCTTGTGAAGAAATTATGACTTACTGTACATGACTAAAAATCATCCAGCTGTACTTTGATAATACTTACATCACTCAGCACATTTCCTGCAGCTTTTAATTGCTTTAGCAATGGGTTCTCTGTAGCAGGAAGCACGTTATAATCTGCAATAGCTTTTTTCTTTTCATAGTCTGCTCTGTATTTTACCTTCAAAAAAAAAGGAAAAAAAGGAAAAAAAAAAAAAAAGGGTAAAGTTTTAAAAAGCAGTAATAAAAGCCAAATGCTCACAAGCCTGTACTATGTTGAAGTTTTCAGGAAAATTTCCCCTGCTTTTTGATATACAATTCATGATGGCAAAGGACCATGAAAGGCACTCAGATCACAGGATGGCATGGATGATGAGATGGGAGGCAGGGTCACAACATAAATGAAAGCCATTCAGTAGATGTCCTCACCTCCAAGCATCTCTCCAAACATTGTAATTTTTCAAATATCAGCTGACATCTCAGCATAGTCATATTTTTACAAGTAATGACATAAGATCGTCTTTGCTGATGCATATACTATTGCAGAAAATGCAGAAGCCAAATTTTGTACTTTGAATAAAGCACAATGTCACTGAAATACACTGGGCAAGGATGAATAAATATAAAAATACTGAGTCAAATTCAGCGAGCTTAAGTTGGTCTTGGTTAACAGTATGAATTTGTTCCAACGAAAAGTTAGGCACATAACATCATTAGAACAAATAATGAAGCAAATTCTACTTCACTGAAAGAAAATTCTATTTCATGGGCACGACTTTGGAAGACCATAAGCATGGCTAGGAGCTTCCTGGAGGAAAGCACACAAGAACACATGTTTTACTTGTAAGAGAACACTTTTTGGCACTTAACAAAAGTTTCAGCACAAACTGGCCTGACTTCAGCACTACCCTCAAGCTAAACACATGACATACCTTACTGACATTGTTTGAAACTCGCTTATTAGCTTCATATTCTGGAGTTTCAGTCTGCATAAAGTAGATTTGGTCTTTCATGTTTTCAAAGTCTTCTTGGTATTTTCTCTGTTAGGAACAGAGATGAGCAGATAACAACACACATTATAAATCAGACATCCATGAAGTCACTTATTTAGGAAGAGAGGAATACAATGAGTAGAGCAGGCAAAAGTAATCAGTATTTTCCAGTTTAACATAAACAATGGATAAAGCTGTTTACATCAAGATTTTCTGAAGAACTCACTTACCATGCTTAGATTTTCTGCATTCATTTTTGCAATTGCAACATCATAGCATGGAGTTTGACTCCATTTGCCTTTGATCTTGTTTTTATAGTCCTCATGGTAAATAACCTATAACAAAAAAAAAAAATAATGCCTATGATACAGTTCAATTTTCACTTGACAGATTTGTTTTTGAAAGTCTTCTTTTTAAAGTTGCTTTACATTTTATATCTGCCTTACAATCACTTTATCAGTTACTGTTAAAAGCACCTTAAATATGATGTGGCCTATTCACTTCAATATTCAGTTATTCCTCTTAGTACCTTGCCTGACCAAAAAAAAGGATAAATAGGTGAAATAAGTCCGCTCTTCTAGAAGACAGCTATTAATAGAAAATCACTAACATATTCACTTAGTTCAGTTTTCTCATTGGGCACATAACACTGGGGCACAGTACTGCCCATGGTTAAGCCAGAATTTATTGTTACTGCTGCTGAAACTTGTAAGCAAACTCTTTAATATACTAATTGCCTGGTGTATGTGATTTCTATTAGACTAGATTCAAGCACACGGAAATCAAGCAGCAACTGTTTAAACAGACAGTTCCTGTTTTGACTCAGTGTCCCAAATACATTCTCAGCCACAGTTGCTTTCTTAAAAAATACAACTTCTCCAGTGCCTTTCTGATTGTTACCACATTGATAAAGAACGTATATGCCAAAAAAAACCTTTAAAAGTTCTATATTTTATTGTTTTGGAGATACCTATATAGCTTACTATTTTTTTCATTTCAAAGAATTACAATACTGATCTTGCTTTTCGCATTTCTAGGAATTTTCTTGATGACAATTTAGCTTTTAAGCTGTGGAAGAATAAGACTAAAGAAATTTTCTCTAAATGAAATTTTTGCACCTTCCAAATGGGTTGACTACCATATTTTTGTAGTGGTTTTGAAACCATAAGCGAGTACTTTAACTCTCTAATATTAAACAGCAAATCACTTTCAACATACAGCAATAAAATCATGCAATAAAATCATTCATAACAGCTGAATTCTGAACTGAGTTAAAATCATACTTACAAGATGATGCAACTTAGTTCTAGCTTCCTCAGCAAAACTTGAGTTTCCTGTATTTCACTTCATCTCCTGCAATCCTCTGCTGTGTTTTATTCTAAGTATACCCAAAATTTATTGACAAGGACTGGTGCCAGAGTCTTTGTCACACAGTTAGGATGCCACATAGTTTTGGATGCCACATAGTTATGGAACTGAATGTTCAATATTATTTGTTAATTCGGGTGCAAATCAAGAAGCAGTTATCTAAATTTCCAGACATTTCCACTGATTGATATCCATGGACTTAAGAACGCCCAGGATATGTATGCGTACAGAGGTTTGACAGTGAAACAAACATTTAGAATGTATTCTGCACAGTTGACCTAGCCAGCTTTTCAGCAAAATAGAGTTATTCCCTTTGAGCAAGTAAATCACTCCAAGACTAGATATATATTTACATGTCATTGTTTACAGTTAAGAGAACAGTGAAATTAATGTTGTTTACTATTTTCTCCTGTAAACACAGTGTAAAGCAGGAGACAAAATAAAAAAAAAGAGGGAGAATAGGTATTAATGTGTGCATAGTAGAAGCAGAAACATTTTGTGAAAACTAAATTCACTGACAACAACAAAGTTTCACTTTTCACCTAAGACTGGGCAGGATTTTCTATGAGACACCTGAAGAAGGAACTGACTGCTGCCACTGAAAATCAAGGGGGTCTTTGCACATGAGCTCTGGCCTTTTCTTTTGCTTTCCCTGTCTCTAGGTACCTTTTTGCCTCTTTAATTCCAAAAGCGATAAAGAAACAAGAGCACTGCATTCTACTCACATCACTCAGCTGCCTTGTCACTTTCTTGGCTTGTTCCACATCAGGTGGATCTGGCAGAGAAGTATATTTAGATTTTCGTTCATCATGCCCTTTTTTGTAGACAATCTAAAAATATGAAAGAAGTAAACATTTACAGTAACTAAGCATCAGGACATACACTCTTAATTTTGCTAACACTACCATTAACGAAAGCACTTCTGTTCATTGCTAATGCAGCACAAGCTCTTTCAATCAGTGTATTCTGGAAGACTATTAAGAAGCCTTTTGAGAAGGGACAGTGGAAAAGAATCAGTTCCCTGGAAAAGTTTTCAGATATATTACTCTGCTGTTCCTGATAAACATGGAATAGTGAACTTCTGAGCATCTGCAAAATTCACCAAAATCTTTGAGACCTGAGATCCTCAGTTAAAGAGTTCTATGTGTCCAAGCATCAGCAAATCACACAGCCTCATGAATTCCTGACTTTGCTTAACAGAGACAGATTTGTAGACCCATGACAATGAGCTGGGCTTACAGCCAAACCTGAGAGTTTTCCACACTTTTGAGAGATACTCAAAGTCTTCTTATGGATTACCTCAGAAAATCTTTAATGATTAATTATTTCATTCATTCATAATCCAGCACCAAATTGCCAACAGATTTATGCTCTAATATAGAATACATACTTTTCTATTGAAATAGCACTGCTATCGAACTCGGAGTGCACACCTACACATTTTTGTTTTCTGTTCCAAGTCACCCACCAAGTCTACCAACTTACACTGTAGCAGTCACCCAAGTGTCAACCAGGCTTTGATACGTACATCACTCAGAGTCTTCTGAGCCTGAGCCACCCTCCTGAGCTCTGGACTGTCATTGTAGGGATAGAATAATGTTTTGTCTCCTTCCCAGTCCTCAGTATAGAGTTTCTAAACAACAGAAAAATGTCAGAATACTTATTATGAATTAATGTCTGACTGGGAATGCTTCTTGCATTTCAGCTGCTTAGGCCTGGCATATTTTTTACTTACCTTGCTGAACATTGCTGTGTTTTTTATTGCATTCACAAGCTCTGGAGCATCAGGAGGAAGCAGGTACTTGTCCTTATTCTCCTCCCAGTTCTGTTTGTATAATACCTGGAAAGAAAGAGCAGCATATTGATTATGCTATCATTAGGAAAAAATATTTACATTAGCGAATAAACTACCTGCTCTAAAGATTTTTTTCAAAGTGAAAGTTTCAAACCAGTGATGCCTGAAGACATCAACTGGAAACATTTAATATTACATCTATACTTGCATTATCAGCTTCTCTGCTATCTCTCCCTGTGCTTCTAAATTGTTCTATAAGCATTTCTTTAGTGCCCTGAGCTCAAAACTTTATTCATATCAGTAACCTCATGATCCGCTAAGGTTCACAACCCTTCCAGAAAATAAGAAATCAGAACTCACTTACCTTGCTCACTTGCTGTGACACCTTCTTTGCATGTTCTATATCCATGGCCTTTTCATCAACATGGCAAATAGTTCTAGCAGCTTCACCAGCCATGCGGTATTTAACCTAGATCAATGCACAACCAAATGCATTTATTCTTAAAGCAAAGACTGACACTTTTTTAAAAAAGCAGAATATTAACATTTTGATACTTAACTACTGTAAATACCCAAAACATTGATTCAAGAAAGCATGTAGAACTAGTTGTTTCTTCAAAATTAAGCACACAGAAACAAACAGATATTGCGAATTGACTGACAACAAAATGCAGCCTTGAGAAAGTTTCAAGAGATGTGAAATCAAGTTAGAGGTAGTGCCCTTTTGTAATCACAGAGTTCGTTCTAAGAGTACTTCCACTCTGTATAATGAAATACAGAGATCCCCACGCTATGCAGCATATCGCGATTTCAAAGTCCATTATCGTGTAAACACTAACTAAAGTGCCAAAACCAATACAGCCACATTATCATGCCAAACCAGCAACTTGGGCACAAAATCACCCCAATGCAGTTATATCACTTTGGCTTGACAGCAGGCTCAGCAGCATTAGCGTCTGGAAAACTGCATCACATTCCTCAATATATCCTAAGTCAGAAGTGGAGTAGAATTTAATGCACACTCTTCTGAACACTGTCTGGGCTAGGTGACTACCTTCTCAGCTTTAGGAGTTCCCATTCCCAGGGACTCAGTTCCCCCCATTTACAGTACAAAGAATTAAGAAGCCCCTGTAGGTGGGTTTCAGTTTCCCAGACTGCAAGGTGTATTGTTGAAAGATAAACCAGAGCTGCTGAATTTTTCAGTATCTGTTTAGGAAACTGACTTTCAGTTGCTTTACGAAAAAACGTTTACATATGTTTTAAAAACAAAATTCTAGGGTTATTTACCCAGCACACAACTTAACCTCAACAAAAATTCACCAGGCACAACATTCATGATTATTGCAGGACACTGTGTGTGGGATTTTCAAATTCTGTGATAAAGACATTCCCATCATCTCCCATGCCCGTAACTTCTGAACAGAAATTTTCAAACCTCTTTAGGCACAATGAAGCAGGGCTATTATTCAGCTAGAAAGGAAACATCACATCTCCCTTCCTGAAAGGCCTAAATTCCAACCCACATCACAGAACTCAAACTTGTCATATACTTGCTCTTGAAACCTGATGAAGTTTCTGCTAAATATTCAGACTGCCTTATCGCAATGTCGTCAAAAATGTATCACTACTTATCTAACATTTAAAATTGTGACTTAATTTGCTTCTTTAATACTCATTAACATTTTTGCTTCCACAATTGTTACCTACCTCACTGAGCTGGTCTTGCACTTTCTTTATCCTCCGAATTTCTGGGGTATCAATTGTGGAAGCATATGGCTTTCCTCTTTCTTTTCTAAATTTTTCTTTATACTTGTTCTGAAAGAAAATAATGACAACTGTAATTAAGACATATCCTGAAGCCCTGGAAGAAATGTGTGCATTTTTTTACCTGGTTAATATAGGAATTTGGGACAGATTGTTCAATAATACCAATTAGCATTACACATCACATTTGAAGAGTTATGCTTATTTTAGCCAACTGACTTTCTTCCATCTTACATCCACAATAGCAAAATACCAATTTCTAAATTTAGCCTGGATTAGATCACCTCTAATTGATTATATTCTCCTTGGGAGCTTAGTATTGATAAATTTACAGTTATTTGGTTCAGTGACCAAAGATACAGAAAATACGTGGATGAGCGTAGAAGACCTAGATCTATGATCTCACATAATCCTTTAACTGTGAATGTTTGTAAGTAACATACATTAAAATTTAGAAATAAGGGATCTGACAGCATCTACATTAGTGCACAGCAGTCATTTTCCACTCTTCACAACATCATAAAGACATCATACCATATCAGTCAACTGGACTTTGGTATCTCGTACCAGGAATTTAGGCTTGTTATCGTTCGTATATATTGTGCACAAGGATTTTTCTTGGATATAGGTAGAGAAATAGAGAAATATACTATTAAATAGTATATATATAATAATATATTTATAGTATAGGATATAATAGTATATTTCTCTATATATTGAGAATATACATTGAATAGTACATTCAATGAGGTTTGCTATTCAATATACACTAGTCCTTGTTATCACCATTCACTCAAATATCCAAGTCAGAGAGTGCAGGAGTCAATTAACTGACATGTCTGCTTATCTTTAGCCATTTCTTGTGCCTAATGATTACCTAATGCACTTAAGCAAGAAACAGGCAAGATGAGTTAATTCACAGAAGGAAGTTTTCCACTTCAGGCAAGTAACATTCATACACATGATGAAAAAAAGTGCAGGAGACAAAATAGTATCATGAAGGTTTGCAATAATTCCCATTAAATATTTTTTAAATTGGTGTTCCTCAAGAAATAAAAGACATGGAACAACTTACTTCACTGAACAGGTCCTTCATTTTATTACTGTGTTGCAGGTAAGGTGTCAAAAACTTAGATGGGTCCACTTTTGTCCGTATTGTCTTCTTTCTGACTGGAGGTGCTGCATCTTCAACAGATTTTTCATGTTCAACAGATTTTTCATGTTCAACAGATTTTTCACGTTCAACAGCATAGGTAGTAGTTTTAGGACCTGTGAAGTCTGTACTAACGGTCTCAGTGATCTCAGTGACCACCTGGGAATAAAGAAAAACAAAATTCCTTGTTTTACAGCTATAACAGTTTAATAAGAAAAGCATTTTTCATCTCCCTTAGCTAGTAAAAGGATGCTCAGTTCTTATCCAGGAACCACCTGTAAGACAGTAAATCAGAGACACTTTTCCTATTGGTCAAAGTATGCTGACTACGCATCACCCAACCTAAAAAACCCACAAGGAGCTAACTGACTGGTCTCTGTATCAAATTCATTTAATCATTCTCCAGAGGCACTGGAAGAGTGGGGCTCCTGCTGCCTTTGTTCTGTATGCATAACAAAACGTGAAGCTATGTGTTATAAAAAGCTGTAATATATTTCTAAAGCTTGGAGAGGCTTGAGTCTGAAAACACAGCACTTTGTGCTGTGTCATCCTGGGCATGATGTGCTGTGGTATGGAATACCCCTTTGGCTGGTTTGGGTCAGGTGTCTTGTCTCTATTTCCTCCTGGCTTCTTGTGCCCCTCCTCACTGGCAGAGCATGAGAGACTGAAAAGTCCTTGATCAGGGTAAACGCTACTTAGCAACAACTAAAACAGTGGTGTGTTATCAGCATTGTTCTCAGACTGAAGCCAAAACACAGCACTGCACCAGCTACCAGGAAGAAAATCAACTCTGCCTTTGATAACTCTGTTCATTTTTAACATTAAAGTTTGGATTTTGTCAATATGTTACCCAAATAACCTACCTGCCTGCGTTTCCTATTATTAACAGAACCTGTTTCTTCATTTTGTTAGCTTCAGTGCAAACTGGACAGAAGCAAACGGAAAACACAGTGTGGGACAGAAATCAGGACAGTCCTTTCCTGATGGACACAGCTACAGCTCCCTCTAATGGAAGCCAATGAGCGGCAGATAGGATACTCAGAACAAGCTAGCAGTCCTCCAGATCATCCCACAACAGTCTTAAAAGTGAAATAAAGTTTTAAGAAGCAAATGTTCACTGATATTTGCGTATTTAATACGAAAAATTAGTCCGTGGAATACAAAATTTAGCATTACTTAGTAATTTCATGCATATATAAAGCACATGCAACATTACAGAGACCTTTACCTCATATGGCTCACCCTCCTCAATAGTTGTCTCTTCAATGTAATACTATTAAAAAAAAAGGGAAGAAAAAAACCATAATTGTTAGGCCAGATGATCAGAATAGCAAATTGTCGCTTCTGTTAAGCTGTCTTAAAAACACATTTCTGGAGAAATAGGACTGTAGTTCATAGGTACCTATGTGGTCACATTTGCATCGCTGGTAGTTCTGAACATTTGTTTGTTGGGTTTCTTTTTTCATTAATGATTGGATTTTTTCCATACATTCCTTCCAAGTAATTAATAAAGGATCATTATTTTATTTTAACTACAAGAAGGAAGACAATGTTGACTGCATTAAAAGAAACAACTAGCATTCAAAACCCCAGGAGTTTCCAAGCCCTTTGCAACACACTGAGAGGACTGTGGTAGGTTTATCTCTCTAATGCTGTCCTCAGAGCTTTTCCTACCTACAAATCCTTGAAGAATAATAGTAATTAGTGGCTGCTGGACTTTCTACTACTAGCTAGACTTTGTACAACTGATCACAGTTCTGAGCTGAGCAGCTCAGCCAATTTTCCACCCACTTTATTGATCACTTGCCCATCCCACATCTCAGAAATTTGGTGATAAGAAGACTATAGGAGACTGTTTCAGGAAACTTCTTAAAGTAGGCAAGGTATGCAACATCCACTCATCTCCTCTTGTCCATAACAGCAGTGAACTCATTATAAAAAGCAGTGAGTTTGGTCACCCATGATGTGCCTTTGATAAATGAATGTTCGCTGCTCCCTAAGAACTTCACGTCTTTAATGTGTTTAGAAATAGCTTCTAAAAGTATTTGCTCTGTAGCCTTTCCAAGGTCTGATGTGAAGTTGATCAGCCTGCAATCCCCCAGATCTTCTTTCTTGCCTTTCTTGAAGATGGGTATGGTATCTTTTTCCAGTCAGTAGGGACGCTCTTGCATGACTATGAGCTTTCAAAGCTGATAGCAGCCTTGCAATGTCACCAGCCCATTCCTTCAGCACCCACGGATTCATGTCCTCTGGTTCTATTGAGCTGTGTACATCTCTATGGGTTGTCAACCCTAAGTGTCTTCCTCTGCTGTGGCGACTACTTCACTCTCATGTCTCTGCTAGGAAAGTGGAAGACCATAGGACAAGCCTTATTGCACCTGAGGCAAAACAGGCTTCAAGTACCTCAGCATTTTGCCTGTTCTTCGTAATTCTGTTTATCTTGCTCACTCTCTGAATCTTCAACTCCACAGTCTCATGGTCACTGTGGCTTTGGCTGCCCTTGACCTTTGCATCTTCCACCCGTTCTTCCTTGTTTGTGAGCAGCATGTACAAGCAGAGCACCTCTCCTAGTTTATTAATCAACTGTACTAAGAAATTCATCTTCAAAGTACTTCCCCAGAATCCTCATGGTTGCTCATGCCCAGCCATAAGCCCTTCCAGAAGAACCTGCGGTGGTTAAAGCCACCCTTAAGCACAAGGGCTGTGCCTGTGAGCCTTTCTCCAGCTACCTAAAGAAGTTCCAGGGTGCTACATCTACTCTGAAGCGGCAGATCTTCATGTGGAGCACAAACCTTTCCACAACCCACAAGCTTCCTGCTTTGTCCATTCTGATGGCCACAATCCATCACCCATTTAACCACTGTACCCAACTGGCACTCCTTCCTTGCCATGTGTGGCTCTGCCTCTTGCTTTTCATGAAGGTGCTACCAACAAACTCTTCCTCACTTCCATTACGGTGCAAAGCATGCTCACCTCTCCCTTCTGCAACCTGCAGTGCAACTGACCCGAACAGAGCACACCTTCCCCTGCCAAGGCAACAAGGACTGTGTCTTGTTCCCCCGTGGGGTTCTGTCCCCGCCGGCAGCTTGCCGTGCCCCTCAGCGACCGTGAGCCGGAGGAGCCAGAGTCAGCTCGGAGAGAAGCAGCGGAGCAAACACGGCCCCCGCTGCCGACCCGCTCGCCGCAAGCCGCGGCCACACAGCACATGGCAGCCTCATGATGGCGTCGTTCCGCCGCTGAGGGGAGCCGGGGCGCCCCTCGCTGCTTAATGAGCACAAATCCTCTTGAAGACGTTCCGCCGCCCGCTGTCGTGGACAGCTGCTGTTTTGTTCGAGAGGTGTTTATCTTGTCACTGACTTCCAGAAAGGAGAAAGCGTAAAATGCAGATTTTATCTTTGACAATCTCCTCAACATTGGTTTGCTCAGGGTCACACGCCAAAACTGAGGGAACAAAAACCCCTTTGAATCAAGCCCTAAAAAAAAATCACGTTAATTGTTCCTCGACATTAGGTTCATGTAACTAGCCCATACTTTTCAAGCTTTGTTTTAAGGTTTCAATCTTTCAAGGGATGTTTTGAAGCAATTACTGCTCGCTGGCCCTACGCCATGTTCGACCGACCTTTCACAAAGCCTTGAGTAAGTCAGCAGCAAAGGTTTGTGTCATTCACTGTGGGGTTTTGCACACCACAGATACCCACAATGTTCAGTGCTGCCTAATAACTCCAGAGAGAGAGAAAGTAGTGTCTTAAAATCCTCAGCGTTTTCTTATCCACTCAATATTCAGCAACAATTTTCTACTCTTTTGGAAGGTGAATTTCTGATAGTACTCCTGCTGGTAATTCTAGCTAAGAAAACTCTGGGGAGTCTGAAGCTGCCTTGAAATTG
This sequence comes from Loriculus beryllinus, assembly GCA_039877255.1. Classification (NCBI taxonomy): domain Eukaryota; kingdom Metazoa; phylum Chordata; class Aves; order Psittaciformes; family Psittacidae; genus Loriculus; species Loriculus beryllinus. The sequence goes on from JBCJKH010054431.1 coordinate 17,554, forward strand.
TACCATATGCTATTGTGCTGTTTTCCATAACTTTTCACTATGACTATCTCAAGGGAAGCTACTAAAGCAGTACTATCTCAGTCTACTCCGCTCTTGTGAGACCTCACTTGGAGTACTGTGTGCAGTTCTGGTGTCCTCAACGTAAAAAGGACATGGAACTGTTGGAACAAGTCCAGAGTAGGCCACGAGGATGATCAGGAGACTGGAGCATCTCCTGTATGAAGACAGGCTGAGAAAGTTGGGACTGTTCAGCCTAGAGAAGAGAAGGCTGCGTGGAGACCTCATAGCAGCCTTCCAGTATCTGAAGGGGCCTATAAGGATGCTGGGGAGGGACTCTTCATTAGGGACTGTAGTGACAGGACAAGGGATAATAGGTTCAAACTTAAACAGGGGAAGTTTAGATTGGATATAAGGAAGAAATTCTTTACTGTAAGGGTGATGAGGCACTGGAATGGATTGCCCAAGGAAGCTGTGAATGCTCCATCCCTGGTGGTGTTCAAGGCCAGGTTGGGCAGAGCCTTGGGTGGCATGGTTTAGTGAGAGGTGTCCCTACCCATGGCAGGGGGGTTGGAAGTACATGGAAGGTCCTTTCAAACCCTGATCATTCTATAATTCTATGGTTCTATGTGGTTACAGGAAGGTGGTGATTGAAAAGTAAAACTGAAGAATGAATCAGAGCTGTGCAGACAAAAAGCCCCACATACCATAATTCCAGCAGCAACAAATAAACACGGATAGCAAATAAATACACATTTTGTTACAGAAAGCACATTATGCTTGGGAAGCATAAAGGCAATTACAACTAACGTGGTAATAGGAAACTTAATGAAGGACTGGTGTCTTTGTAGCTAGGTGGTACAATGTCTTTAAATGGACTTTATGAACAGTAACACTTATTTTCCAAAACACATTAATCTAATTTAACTGGTAAACCATTTGACTTGACTCCATTCAGTACATGAAATGTACAAAATCTGCAGTCAGGACTCAATGCTGTCACATTGCCTGAAATTAACAATCCATTATATACTGTGTGGAGATAATTAGTTGTGGGATACCTACATTTGTACTGTCTGCTTCTCCTCAAACACTGAGAAATTTGTTACAATCATTTATGTATTTCATAACACATCATTTCATTCCAGAGTAGTAATAATCCAACAGGTAAAACCGCGCTGTTTGTTAATCTCATATACTGTTTCAATAGCAAAGTCATTATTCCAATAGCATTTGCTCATAACAGGAAATTCTTGGGGATTTTTTAATCAAATTGATGAAACTAAATAATTAGGCATGAAACTGTTAGTTTAAATGCCCTATTGGCAAATTAGTCCCTGATGCAATTCCACAGACATCTACAGGTTTAAATCAAGCTCCATCTCCGCAGCTTCCAAGGTTAAATTGGTTAATGGTGGCATAAAGCTGCTGCATTTCTGCATTTCAGTGGGCACAGAGGTGAGGGTAGAAAGTGGCTTCCAAAGTCATCATCTATAGCATGGATTGGATGACAGAGGGCAAGCCAGAAGGGAAAAGAGATGGCCCACTGCATCTATAATTACTTAGAAGAGTAATTACAAAAGCTTGCAATGTAGGTGTGGGTTGGTCACAATCCTTATTTAAACAGAACAGCTATGATAGAAACCAGGGAGACTGCTCCACTGAGAGCAACTTTGTTGTTGCTGTTGTTGTTTACTCATTAAACCATTTAATAGATATCTAATCATACCCTAATCTTCAGAGAGCAAACAGCAAGCAACCAGCTATGCTTAGAGCAGTGTCTCATTAAAGTGACTAATATATTCATTCACAAGGCAGAAAACAAATATTTCTACTCTCAGATTTTCTTCTTACCTCCACAACTTCCTCGTATTCTTCTTCCTCCATTTTGAGGGTATTCTTCTGTCTCTCTCCCACTCACTGGACATGCAGCAAATGAAAGTGTGAGAACAGCATTAGCCCAAGACTGAAAACACGGTGAACTAGTAAAGTTCATAAAATGCCTGAGGTCATGGTTAGTAACTAGTCAGATTATTACAATGTTTGTGGCTACTTAGTGAAAGAACTTGAACAACAGAAATAAGTCGAGATCTGGCATTACTTTGACTGTTGTGGGAAAGCATTGGATTAAATTGCAAATATACTGATATATATTACCATTTTGGACAAATACTTTATTCTAATAGTTGTAACACCAATACTGGAATTCAGTGAAAATATAAAAGAAATTAAAAAACAGAGGTAGAGTCTGGTTTGTGTTTATTACAATAAGATTATGTGAAGAATTTTCCTGTGACTACTTTATACTATTTCACGACATTATTCAAGCTCCTGTTTGAATGAGAGCTTTATCTATATATTCTACTATATTAATTCATACGGAGAAGCATAATATGGAAAAAGTTTGTAAATATTTTAAGGGGACGTAGGTTAATGAGACAATTTTTGTCTTCCCAGCATTATCCTATATAGATGGACTGGGTTGTTTTTTGTTTAGCTCCTGTGATTTTTTTCTCCCTGTTTCTTCAGACCTGGAAAATATGAAAATCCATACCATTGGCTAAACTACAGATGACTGTCAAAACCTTTAAACAAATTCATTAACACAGCAATTCTGCCGTGAGGCAAAGCTACAATTTTCCACCAGAGAGTACAGCTCTGTTTCTAATGCTGGTAGGGGATGAGGCTTTGGAACAGCTGTTCCTGAGTCCAAAGATATTTGCCGTGTAAGCTAATACTACCAAATGACAGGGTGGTTTTGTTTAGCTGGCTAAACTGCAATTCCTTCTGGGGCAAGTGAAGTCTAGTAATCAAGTTAAATATAGGAACATAAAATGCTGTCCCTTTTTAGTTTCAATGTGTTGAGAAAATTACCAAAAAAAAAAAATAATTGTTAAACCAGACTCTTAAAATACATGAAGCATAACTCAGAAAGTGGCATGTTGTATGAACAAGTAGGCCAAAGTTTATGAATAAACCCAAGAAGCAGAATTGTATATAAGGATACAATCTATACAGTCACTACTGTAACCTTCAGTTACACTTCCAAAACACAGTTCTGGGTCCTTTCCTCTTACTGCAATTTGCTACTAGCAATCCAGACAGAAAATCTGACTTCCATGGGCATGGCACGACAACTACACCCAAAAAAATACAGAATTGGTATACAGCTCAAAATCCTATTCTAAGGAAAACAAGTGAAATGTGATTAAAATGTTCTTACCAGCAACATCTAGTAAATATCCTTAGGAGAAAAGCCTCTCCAGTCCTCCCTCCTGAGCAGCACTGAGCAAGAGCAAGCCTGATAGAGCATCAGCTCCTAATTACGTATGTGAATAGCACAGCCAATCTGGCTCCAGTCTGCTCAAGTTTCAGCCCTAAATATACTTGGTGACCCCAGAAAAGGCCACCTGTTCTCAGCAACATGAAGGAAAAAAGAGCTGGGCACTTCTGTGCTCCTGAGGAAACCCAAAACACACCAGAGCTTGACTGCACTTCACCACTGAAATGGATCCCTAGGCAAATCCAAGGGAGCACTCTAATGGAAAACCATGCACATTTTCTTCTTTCAGCATTGATAATAATAATTAATTTGAATTAACAGAGATAATTTCATTCATATATTGCACCTGAATCAAAATCACCTGAATTCAAGAATCTCTGAACTTCGGAGAAAGGAGAGAGGAGTCTAGAGTTCAGATGAAATTTTTAGTATCAGTCTTCGTTAATTTCATCCCTTAGGTACACCTGAAGTGCTTTATCAACTTAATTAGAAGTGACGTTGAAATTGTATGTCAATAGTTCTATCACTTCTTATGAAATGTTGCATTGCTGAACACATGGACACAGGAACACGTGACAATTGATTACTTGCAAAGAAAAAACTTGCAAGGAATCCAATTAACATTCAATATGCCTGGCAAAGACAGACTCAGAATACATGACAAACAGCATAAGTAACAAGGGAGGAACTGCAATGCACAAAGGATTTCAGAAGGTGAAGAGTTATATGATGGATGGAGTAGAATCACAGCGATGATAACAGAAGTGACCTCTTAGGCCATCTAGTTGTCTCACATTATAGGATTGGCTTTAGTTCTTCAAGAAGGTCCGTTTAAAAGCCAGTATCAACAATGACCTCTTTTCACGCACTATATCACATAATTCCATAAATGATTGTGAAGAGTCCTTGAGAGACATCATCTTGTTCCTAAATGCTTTCTACAAGTTAATATTTATATCCAGATGAAATATCATATCTCATTCACTACTGTCAAGAATTTTATACTTTCCACAGACACAGAGCTGTAGATCCTTCATTTTTTCTTTCAGGCAAGCTATATGCTTGCAGTTACTTAGCATTTTGCTTCACTAGGCAATCCTTCCCTTTTAATCTTATTTCTGTTTATTTAAAAGTCCTTCAGTTTCTTAGCATCTTCTCCTGAAGATGTTCAGAAGTGAATATAGCATATTAACGGAGTCTTACAAGATTAATGCCAGCTTAACCTTCTGCTCTGTGATCCAGATCTCATGTGTGTATTCCAGAAATAAAAAAGTCATTTTTTCTCCAAGCACTGCTTTCAGTTGATTAGATGCTTTAAGTGACATCTACATAAGTGATGACAAACCTTTATGTAGTGAATGGCCAATTGTTTTTTATTAACAATGTAATTCATTATTATCATTTCCAGCTCAAATCTCAGTTGATGCCAAAGTTACTGCCATGGCCAGTGACTCAACATCCCCCTTGATTCTGGGTTCATGGCCTCTTTTTCAGACTTAACAGTTGCACTTTACATTGCTCTTCCTATAAATGGCATTCCCCCATAGTTAGTGCTACAATATTGAATGTTATTAAGCCTCATTCCAACTACCTGATTTAAATTACTCTATCAACAGAAGCTTGTATTCCTCTGTCCTGATGATTATTCTGATAAAACCAGCAAGCATTTTCAAACAGGATGTAATTTTCTCTGCAAGTTTTTCTTGCAAGTTCCTGAAAGTAATCGCTCCCTTAGTCATACACTCTGCAACTTCTAGGTTACTAGAGCATCCCCTTCAGATTCTTTTCTAGAGCCATTTGATACACTTATTTAGAAAGATACTAAAGAAAGCCAAAATTACATTCAAAATGCAAGTACCATTTTTTCTGCTATTGAAATGCAGCTGTGGTGAGTGAATGCACCTTTGGTGTGAAAAATTGCAGATCTTTAGCAGCAGACAGGGCTGCAGTTCAGGGCTGGGAATGAAGCCTGGAATAAACCATCAAAATTGCAGAAGAGGTTTAAGAACCAAAGATACTATTGCCTAAATGAAAGACTGAACAAACATAAGATTTATGCCCTGACATCAGAACATGAAGAGGGTAGGAGAGTGCTCTTAGGTCACCTACAGCTGCTAGCAAATCTTTCAGTTCTTACATATGCTGCTTTGCTCTTCCAGCTCCAAATCTCTGGAACAACTCTCACAAAACTACCACTGCTAGCTTCAGTTTTGTATAATACTGAAAAAAGAACCCCAAACAACTCATTACATGTTCTGTGATTTCTACTCAAGTCCACAATTGACTTTTATTGGTGAAAGTTTGGTGTTCACTTGCTTAAGTGCTTTTACCTACATGCAACATATAGCAATAAGTGGACCCTTACCACAGCTGTCTATATATGTTATTTGTATATTTATATATAATACCTAAACACATGCCCACCAATCTTTACGTATGTATAAGCATACATTGGTCTTCACTATGGAAATAAATTATTATGCTGATTGTTTCATTTCATATCATTCACTTTATCTGGAGAATTAAGATGTCAATGTTACATATTCATATAAAAATATCAGCAAGTATTGCATGGTGAAGTAGAACATGCATGAGGAATGGAGTACTAGTGGTTAATATTTCCTTAATACCTTTTTAAATTGCTTTATTATGAAAATTTGTGTCTGTGACTCAGATTTCAAGTCACTGTGATGGAATACTCTAGGAATACCAATTTGATTTTCTGGGAGACAAATGTTTTAAGGGCATTAAGAAAATTCTGCTGTAGGTGACAGCCTGGTGGTTCTGGTAGAGGTTAGCACACCAGACCAGACTGGTTTATGCACAATACATAAATATGTATGCACTCACTGGTTTTGAACTAAAAAGACAGAATGCTGCGAGGTGACTGAGGTAGAGGAAGATGTTGTTTTGTATTCAAATGGCCCAAAATTTTGAAGAAGAAAGTATTTTCTTGTACTTAACTTTTTAAAATATCAAGTTTGCTCTTAATAACTTACTGAAGAGTAACCACTTGGGCCAGGGGGAAAGGAAGGAAATAACACATGACCTACTCTAGATTTCTTTAGAAGGTATATAATGCTAGAACTACAAAATAACAGCCTACAAATACTCATTTTCCCAACCCACACATCATTCACGTACAAAAACTCATGTGTTTTTGTTTTGGTTGTTTTTCTAGAACTGCCTTTGGCTTGTTTTGGGAAGTAGTCTTTCAGCTATGAAAAATACATAAGCTAATCCTTGAGCCTGATCAGTAGAGGAGCAAGGACCATCAGACAGCCACTCTGTAACCCACTTGTCCCAAAAGACAGAAATTCCTGTTTTCCCCAACCTCCCTGCTAGTTAGTGACATTTGTGTATTGGCTTGGTCATTATTTCCCTTACATTTCTTTCATAGTGAATCCCTCTCTAAATCCCAAGGTAGAATTTAGAATAATTTTAATAAGCCAAGGCCACATCCCACATCATGAAATGCAGCTAGTACATATAACTGAACTTCAAGCCTGCAATTACCTCTTCAAGACAACTTCAAGACTCAAGAGACTTTCATCCATCCTTGCCTCTGTTTGACTGAAAAATACACAGGCTTCTCTGTGTCTTGTCCTTTGAGTGAATAAACTTACTGACACCATGGGTACTATATTTAACCTCCTGAGGTAATCAAAGATCACCAGCACTTAACAAGCATTGTATCATTAAAAAAGGACATATTTTCATATATATTTGTGTCATTGTGCCATTTTTTAGCTCCTGTTAATAAGTCACTCCTCATTCTTTTTGCCGTTTACTTTCTGCTTACTGGATTTTGCACAGGAAAAGAAAAAAAAGAAATTAGAAAATAATCTTGTATTTTTTTGAGCATTTACGAGGCTCTCGCCGAAGTTAATTGTGTGTCCAGAACTTCCCTTTAGAGTGCAGTCTCCATCAAAAATCTAAACAATGCACTGGAGACTATAAGGTGTGAAATGTATTATATATATATACAACCTGCAAGACAGAAAAAAGCGGTAACAACCAAGAAGCCTTAAACATGAAAGCTGTTGAGTCTGGGAGGAAAGTTATAACTGAAGATCACAACACAAGCTTCAGAGCCCTGAAAATAAAGTATTTCTTGTTAGATAAACTGTTACCAGCCTCTGTCAGGAGGCCCACAAGCTATATTTGTATTTGCACTCCAGGGATCCAAATGACGGGAAACAGGTGAAGAAGATGCGAGTCATAAAAACTCCACTAATAATGAAAAAGGGAGTGAAAAGTGGAGTTAGGTAAGGGTTTTCCCTCACTGTGCTGTTCTTGCAAGGGCTTGTTGTTATCCAGCATTTATTGTGTCTTCCTAAGCAGGTAGAGAATGAACCATGGCCTAGTATAAACTGTGGTAATCACATCAAGGCACAAGTATGTGTGCTACCAATGCCAGTACAGTTTAATGCCTGCATGAACACTGTAGGAGACTCTACTTGCCTTGTACCTTGTATTTAAAAAAAACCCCAACATTTATCATATTCAGACCCTGTACAGGCTTGACTATACCCGACTTGTAGATCTCAAGTGGACTTGAGGATGAAGCCAGGTGCAAAGGTACCAAGCAGTAGCAGAACTAAAATAGTTAAGGGGGCATTCTCCCAATTTAGGGAGTTTCAGTGGGTTTGCAAGTGTTGAAAGTAAGGAGCTCAGTACTCAATCTGTATGGCATTTAAGTTGGCAGCGTTGATTAAATCACAGAATCACAGAATGGTTTGGGTTGGAAGAGACCTTAAAGCTCATTCAGTTCCAACCCCCCCTGCCACAGACAGGGACACCTTCCACTAGACCAGGTTGCTCACAGCCCCGTCCAGCCTGGCCTTGAACACTGCCAGGGATGGGGCAGGCACAGCTTCTCTGGGCACCCTGTGCCAGGGCCTCACCACCCTCACAGGGAAGATTTTGCACATAGGTGAGAATCTGAGCAAAGAAATATCTGCACCTGCCATACATTCCTGCAAATTCTGCAGCTGTCCTGCAGCCTAGTGACTAAGACTTGGTTTCGCATGTGCAAGCCAAGGAAACTGCTTGCTTTCCTAGGCCTAACTGTCTTGATTTCTCAGGATTTGCCTTATTTTTCTTGCTACTAATAATCATGTGGTAAGAGTGGGGTATCATCTTAGAAGTACACAAAAGCCACATCACAAGAACTTCAGCTCTATTCAAGGAAGAGCTTACACAAGTTGACCTTGTGCATTTTTAATGGTCCAACTAAGCTTTCTCCTCACAAACCACAGGTGTAAAATTGAGAGATGATGATATGAAGTGTGGGGTATGTACCAATGCATTTCTCTGTTTTAAAAAATTCATGTGCAGTCTGTGCTGCAGACACATGCAAACATCTCTCTTGTGTTATTGTTTTGAAGCTATGAAGATTTATTAGCACATGAAGCCATGAGGTGTGTGAAGCATGAGTGGAAGCCTGACCAAAATCTGATCGAGACCTCCAAGATGTGTTGTTGACAGAGGTGACTATGAGGAAAGAGGCTGTTCTAGAAGGGCATCATCTGGGGCAGAGTGAGCATCCACAGCAAGAGTCAGCCAGGCGGACCTATTGGAACAGCTTACCCACAGGATGGCTTAACTGTGAGGAGCCGCTGCACGGGACCTCTGCAGTGGGGGTAGGAAAACTTTGTGCTGATGTATAGAAGTATTGTGGCAAGTTGGGGATTTTTTTTAAACAAAAACCATGAAGGGTTTGGTTTGACAAATGCAACTGCCTGCCTTAGAATTACATATACGTATGTGTGTATTTCCCCAGGATGGATGTCTACAATTTGACAGTACGTTGAGCCAAGCTTTTTTCTTCTCCATGAAGACAGGCTAGGAGCACATGCATTGTCACTGATTGAGTCTTGGCTTAGGAATGAAAACGTCCATCTGATAGGGAATTTAACTATTTAAATTATGGCGAATCCTCAGAACTGTCAAGTTACACTGAGTAACGCCCACAGTCCGTGCAAGGTAGACAGTCAATTGTTAATCGCTGTGCAGAGGCTATAAAGGCATCTACAGCTCCAATGATCCACCGAGCCTGAACCCCTGTGTCCATGTCACAACGACCCAAAGCTGCATTTAAGAACCTGAGTATGACCGCATCACAGACTCACTGTATTCTGATGATTCCTGAACATAGGAGGCAAGTCAGTATCCAATAATGAATGGCTCCCTAGTTCATTAACAGCTGAATAATCAACTCACTGCAAATCTAAAAAATAAAATAAAATAAAATTTCAAACTCCAAACTGAAAAAAAGCACCTTCCCTTGATCCTGTTCTCTGGAATCAGAAGTGCTGAAATCAATGCCTATGTCTTTATAAAAGTAGTAAGGTTATTTTTTTACACCACTGAGACAAATATTTGCAAACATTATTTTTTTGAATGGAAGTACCATACAAATGTGAGGGCTTTTTTAGGAAAGGACACATGTTCTAATAAGAGGAACTTCACCTTTTACTGCTGCTTATCATCTTTCTTAAAGTATTGATAGAAAATATCAGATCATAACAAATAATATACTTAGAGGCAATGCAATCAAAATTCCATGAGTAAGTCATCTACAGTATCTTGTTTTCATGTTTATTTTTTGATACTGACAGGTTAATACAGGGTGAGTAGCAGCACAAGCCCATAGCTGTATGGTACGTAAACCAACCACTTAGTATACTGCCATGAGTCAAAAAGACTTTGCTGGAAGAGGAGAAAAGAAAGGAATATTGGTGTGAAATTCATTTCGTGCTTCCTGATGGTTTTGGACGGAGAAGGAACTGTCATCTCACTGACCAAATTGCTAAGTTAGGAGATCTCTCTACATGACAAGGTTCTATTTACTATCCTTCCTCACTGTCTTTGTGAGATTGCCAATCACTGCTTTCTCTGACATGTCCAAGCTGCAAAATGAAATCCAGATGTTAACCCAGTGCTTGATGTTTTTTGGATATAAGACTGAAGATTTTAGCATAGAACAGCATTAGAAAAAAACCCACCAAGGTGCTTCTTTTCCCTCATCATCTTACATTTAGTTAACACGCATTCAAGCAGCATTCAAAATCACCAACCTGTACATCTTCAGATAGCATATTATTTGAACTCACAAAGAAACATATATACACTGACATTGTATTTGCTTGATGCAAATACATCTCCTCAAAATCATATATCAGTTTTTGTTCTCACACAGAATGTTTACTTCTTTGCCCGTTCATGGAAATCTCCCATGGTCACCTTTGTCAGTGACCAGGATATTTAAAACATTGACTCAAAAGAAGATTCACAGCAGGAAAAAACCCCACACAAATCCAAACTGAAAAGAACATGAAGATGCCACCAAATATTTCGTATCTCTTTTTCATTATGAGATATCATGAAGCAAAGAGAAATTAGATGAACAAATGCATCTCAACCTGATTCTCCAACTAGTTGTAGAAACTTCAAAATTAGTATAAGATTAAAAAAAAAATACAACACTGAAGAGACAAAATCACAGCGTAAAAGATACCGCACATTGCCACAAGATGTTTACATGTAATTAAAAGTCAGCAACAACCTTGTTTTGGGTTTTGTTTTTCCCAGCTGACTTTGGCCATTGGCATGAAGGGTAGATCTCTTGACATAACAGTATCTGTCACAGCCTCCACTGTTCTTTACTTAGGTCCTTTAGGAGTCTTTAAAGAAAGCATTTATCAACAAGATGATGTCAAACAGCCTAATTTATCTCTCCTACTAATGTTCCCAAGATGGCAACAAGGTTTTTCAAATAGGTACTGAGCAGAAAGAAGATACACCAAAGGAACAGTTCCTCAGGAATATAAAACCAACTCTGATTTTATTGATCACATTTCTGAATATTAACTTAGTATAACCTAAGAAAGAAAGGAAAGATTCTTTTCAAATATTTTCTTCTTTCTTCTATTTATAAGATAAATTTTCATATTTTTAGAACAGATGTACAAATATCAGCTGTAAATGCCAGCAAAAAGCCATAACTGGCAGCCAGAATTTCAGTTCTCATCCTGTCTCTAACACTTGCCCCTTTGGGCCGGCCTCTGCCTTAGTACCATGTAATAAAGATAACACAGATCTGTTATCTTTTGACAAACTTTTTTATTATTATTACTATCATTGCAAATCATTAACTTACAGCAACTACAAGAGGAGTTGCGGATGTTATCTTAGAAGCAGACTGATCTATAATGTAGAACCACAGACACACAGTGAAGAGTTGCAGAGTGAAAATAGCGCAGTGGTAGACAGGTCTACTCTGCAGGGATAGAGTTCCTCCGAAGTCACATAGGTACAAGATCAGCAAGTAATGCCTCTCCCCTTTAAAGCACCTGGGACAAAAATGGTAGCATGAGGACTACACTCCATCACATCTCTTCAGTGTCTATTGCTTGCTAGCATTGATGGTTCTTTTTCCTTTCAATCTCTAAGCTAGGTTATTGTTGCACTTATGCTGAAGGAAGAAATATAATTGCTTCTCCATGGGACAAAAGAATTGTCCTGCTGCAGAAGACAAAATGCTGCTGGCTGTTATGACATGGTCCAGTTTTGTTACAACATGCCAATTTCCCTTTGACTTTCCAAATCCACTTATCAGTTTCAGTGTACATGAATTCTTCTCCCAACTTCACAGTGAACTCAGCAGAGCCTTACAGTGAATTTAGAGGCACAGTTGTCGTGGATTCTAATGGAACTGAGCTAAAACAATCTATTAAGAAAACATAAGCCAGTCCAGGTTCATTTATATCCCAGTCCACATTCAGATCATTTCATAAGTAAGTCTATTATTCCTTACAAAGCTTGGCAGCAAGGAAGTTTCCTGTGGCTTGGACCAGCATTGCCAACTTTCCACATCACCCCAGCAGCAACCAATAAATGGGTGGATAAACACAGCTATAACTTAAAAGCATTCTCTGTCACAAATCACTTGGGAAGAAGCAGCAGGGCTGAACACATTCTTTGCCTTCTGCAAAACATATGATCAGTCCCTTCATTCTGAAATCACCTCTGTTGGTTTTTTTCAGTTCAACAACGATTGCACCAATATTACTGAAAGATGTTAATGCCCTATGTGAGAACAGAGAGAATATATCCAATATTTACTACTTATGCCTCCATGCCTTTTTTTCCACCGAGGACATATTTTATTCCAAGAAGAGAACAAAATATAAAAGAATAAAAGCAGGTCAAGATTTAGATCAAAGCTCAATGAATATACTTGAGAAATATCAGAACGACTGAATCTTCCCATCGATACACAATTCACATATCTGTAATCTTCTTGACCTGAAGAATGCTGACTAAGAAACGGACTAAAGCACACAGGTCTAAACTTCAGTGTTACAGACACTAGCAAACTAACCTGTGTCTGACAGCCATTTTTTTAAATTTCTTTTACTCTGCTCATTTAAATGGAACATATTTATACGAAAGGTTACTAACATCTCCAACTGTAAAATGAGGGGGGAAGATTGCAACATGCTTCACATTCCTAACTTACATTGCTGAAATGATCTCACATATCCTGAAATACAATCTGCAGTAGTCCATAAAATATTAAGACTACTCACTAGTTGCGGACAGTAATATTTTGCAGAAGCAGTTCCCAGTGGCAGAATGCTCCATGAAAGGTCATTAGCACAACACAAAGGTCATTAACACAACAGCCACCATGAGAAATTCTTCTCTGGACTATTATTAACAGCACTAACCAGCCCTAAAGAATCTGCCAGTGCTCCTATTGCTTGGCCCTGCAGCAGCACTAGGCAGTAAGATAACTACTTCATTACCAAACTCAATAAAGTGACACTTAATTGTCATAAGGAGCGACACCATCACAAATAATATCCCTTAACTCATGCCACTCTCTCCCAAGAGCAATATTCTCAATGGTTTAATCTGCAGGAAATCACAACAAACTTCTGCAAACTGAAGTGCTCCCACTGACTCTCCCCCAGTAACATAAATGGGGATCTTACCTGAATAACTCGCACTAAAGATAGGAGAAAAAGAAACCACCAGGAAAGAAAAAAATATAAAACTGAAATTCAGCCCCCTGGAAATTATTTATTTTCTTCACCCTTACATTACACAGCATTTTCAGCCCTAGGTGTCATGCCATCAGGATCAAAACAAGCTCTTAACTCCAGTTTTATGTTGAGGTAAGACGTGGTCCTGCCACTCAGCCCCATGACAAAAGGGCTTTAGCTGCCCCTTAAGTCTCCCAGTCCCCCCCCAAGCACATGAAGTACAGTCCTACTCAGCCTCTTGCATACATCTTTCCGCATTGTCTCACTTATCTGTCAAAAATGACTCAAGCTTCTTGATGTATTTTTTTCTTGATGGTAAGGGAGCAAGGGGGAGGAAAGCTTTATTCGTTAAATAGCTTTCATTTCAATGAGCAGACTTCCAGCTCATTTCTTTGAAAATGATTCCATGGGAAGCTAAACTACTGGTGACTTCATGGGTCTTTTTATAAAGCAACATAATGATGGTGGATGGACAGAAACAGCTGCAGAATTACCCTGGCTGTGGCAAAGATGCCCTGAGCACAGCAGCATTCAGCAAGTAAACTACCTCATGGCTGTCAGGCTGCTGCCTTGTACCCAGTGGCATAGAGATGCTGAGTGTGTGCAGGACATGTTAGCATTATCGCTGCAGGGAACACATTGACTTTCAGGAAAGGAGACAACTTACTTTGAATAACTTTCCTTGAATTTGGGAATGTGTCGTGACACATATCATAGAATTACAAATAGTTTGAGTTGGAAGTGACCTTAAATGCAACACAATTCCAGCCCCCCGTCACTGACAGGAACACTTTCCACTAGACCAGGTTGCTGAAAGTCCTGTCCAACCTGGCTTTGAACACTGCCAGGGATGGGGCAATGCCTGACCACCCTCACAGTGAAGAACTTCTTCCTAATATCTAATGCAAGTCTCCCCTCTGTCAGTTTAAAGCCATTCCCTCTTCTCCTACCCCTACCTGCCCTTGTTGAAAACCCCTCTCCATCTTTCTTGTCGGCCCCTTTAGGCACTAGAGGCTGCTCTAAAGTCTCCCCGGAGCCTTCTCTTCTCCAGGCTGAACAAGGCCAGCTTTCTCAGCCTGTCTTCACAGCACAGGTGCTCCACTCTCAAAATGTCTTGATGGACCTAGTAAAATGAGTCCAGAGGAGGCCTCAACCTTGCTACAGTTGAGCACACTCTGAGCATATGCTCACTGGGGTTTTTGAAGGATGGGGTTGTTTAATGTGTTTGTTCACAATTCAAAAGTTAAGCATAATGATCTAACAGCCATGAGCTTGCATCATGTTCAAATGCTTTCATTATGGTACATATCTTCGGTTTTAGCAGGCCTATGGTCCTCTTTCATCAGATTGCAAAGGACATAATAAAAGCCAAAATACCAAGTCACTGGAAGTCAAACAACCCTGGGACAACAACTGTCATTTAGTCAGCAGGCCACAGGCAGCTCTGCAGCTCCCTCCTGCCTGTCCCAAGTCCCACAGCCAGTCTTGAGCTGGATTCAGCCCACAGCAGGTCCAGAGCACTGGAAATATAGTGTCAAGTATACCTTACAAAATGTGCAGTAAAGATTGAAAAGTGATCTAACTCTTGCAGAACTGCTCATAATCCACACATTTCTGAGCAACAAACATAGAACAAATATTTTTTGTTTTTTAGTTTCTGAATTTCTTTTGGCTTTGACACTGAAAAGCAGATAAATAATTTTCAGGTTTGAAGGGAGTCCTTTCTACAGTGAGACTGTTAAAAGCTAGCAAAACCTGTCTGGCTAAAAAGAACCCATCTCCTTCACCATTTAAAAATACCAGAAAACATGTAGATTATGAATTTACTAAAAAAAGACTTTTTTAAATAAAAAGAAACAAGACAGAATAAAACAAGGCTAAAGATAGACTTGCACAGGTGAAGTGCCTTTCAAGGATCTCCATCAGACTGTCAACAGTGATGTATAACTTCTAGTGAGGCTTCTATTATTATTCCTAGTTTCAAAAACTGTTTATCTAATTGCCAGTGAAACCCATTAACTTGAAGCAGCTTATATATATGTATATAAGATACAACAGCTTATCATTAAGGGCCTGGACCCCAGGTGCCTAACACACACACTGGCATCTTATTTTAGTACTACAACCTTTACCTTTCAGCAGCTATGATGGTTTAAGGTGCTTCTCTTCCAGGCTGTTTATTGCAGACACTGAAGGCAATTCCTTGTTCTCTCCATGTGCCAGACCTGACTGCTGAAGTGACTGAGGCGATGGATGCTGCAGTGACCTGAGCAAGACCAAAGAGATTCCTGGGTGATAAGTGAGGGGAGCGGCACAAGCCAGGAGCAGCGCAGTACGGAGGAAGCATCACAGGCATGGCAGGAAGCCAGCGAAATCCCCATCAAATCACTGTGTGACTGTCCTTGATAAAAGCTCCTCCTGAGATACAAAAAAGCAATACGAGTAATCAGTTACTGGTCGCTGAAACAGATTGTTACATTACTCCATGACATTGTCAGCATTTATTTGGGCGAAGAGGTGACTGAGTTTTTAGCAGCACATTCAACTGAAGATTTAGAGGAAAGATTATCATCTACAAAACCACGATTGGCGCAGGAGAGACCAGGCAGGGATAACTGCTTTTGTACTACAGAGCCAGCTGAAAACCATTAGGCTACAACTCAAGAGCAAAACCAGGAGCTTTTAAAATCAGTTGCAAAACCTCCAGCATGAGCAGGATTTCCACCTGAATGCTTAATTGGAAAGAAGAAAAGCTGAAAATACAGCTGAACTGAAGAGCAAGGCCATGCAACTCAGAGCCTAAGTTTAAATAGATTAAGATAAGAGTTTAGGGAAGTTAATTGTGTTTTCACTTTCATTCATGTAAAATCAGAACAAACTGGTTTTATACATGAATACCTGAAAGACCAAAAAACTGGTCTGATTCAACGTGAAGCTGGGTAACTTTGAAAGTCAGTATAAGTTATATACTGATGATATATATACATTTACTCCAGATGATAAAAATACTGGCTGCTACATGTGGTTCCTTAAGACAGTGGCTCTAAAAGCAGCATTTTCTGAAGGAAGACCAGTAGCGGTAGCTTTATGAGCTTGAAAGTTTTCCAGTTATAGAAACAGTATTTCTGTGGAACTACAGGCTCAAATCTGAGCTACAGACAGAGGTTCAAAGCAACTCTTCTTTTAGGTGCAGATGAAGCTGAGCACCACACAGCAGAGATTCAACGGCAGCACCTGCAGGGGGGAACAGCTACTGTTCAAACTCAGAAGCAGCAAAAACCGTGCCAGTGTCCCCAGCAGCAGCAGGAACTGGTGCAGGAACAGGCGTGACCAGCAATAGGTTTAATCCCTTGGGAAGACCTCTGGGGAGCAGTCAATTGTACAGCAAATAAAACATTCGCTCAAGAGAAGAGGTCACCTCCTTTCCCAAACTGATGCAGTGCTTCCCTCAGTACAGAACTCAGTGAGTTATGCCAGGTGCACAGCAAACAAAGACCTTGCCTACCTCTTGCTGGAGAGAATGAATGGAGCATGAAGCCGCCAGGAGCCTCTTCACTTGCCACTACAGGATTGGGTCCCTCTGCTCCACTGCTTGTTGAAGAGCACCAACAGTGTGCTCCCTTCAGAAGCAATTAGTGAGCTAAAATACATTTTCCGGTGTTCAATTAATTGGTTGATGTTTCTATTTGTTGCCCCTCAAGTGCAGCTGCAACTGCCTCTCCCCCACCCAGGTTCTTGCAATCTGCTGTTCTTTCTATATCTTTGGTGTACTGAGCTTATGCATCACCTTTCCTTTTAATATACTGGACTGAGCGTTCAGCTTATTCATCAATTTGACTCAGAGAATAAGATCCAGTCTACTAGCAGCAAAGATCTAGATTTACGTATTTGTTGCATAGCTCAGACCTAACCAGACTTTTGTAGTGCAGGTCATAGGCATGTTGAGACAAATTTCTTTCTTTCTTTTAAAGGTAAAGTGTTAAGATTCCTCATCCTTTGCTCCTTGTTTGCTTTCAGGCTGTGTTGCCTACAGGGAAGATTTCTGCAGCTGGTGTCCTACAGGAGGTGGGGCTGAGGCACCCAATTTCCTGTTGATGCTCGGGCAGAGCACCCCCGGCACACAGGTGGCCGCTGCATTAGCTGTGGCACAGCACTACAGATTTTCTTGCATGAGCTCATCTCACATTTAATGGAGAATGTGGCCTTTAACTCCAGTTCCAGAGCCATCAGCCTGTCCATGCACTTCATGCACAGCAGCACCTCACAATAAAACTCTCCATCAGTTTTTTTGCTCTCTACTCGATTGCAGTGTGCAACAGACTTAGCAGTAAGTGTTTGCTGAACCCCAGGTCCTCTGAACAATGTGCAACAAACTTACTACTGCAAAGACTGAGGAATTAACACTTATGATAGAGACCATTCCTCTCAGCCATTGAAAATAACATTGAATCCATGTCAGACCTAGTACTGATTGGCAGGGCTTGGACATGACCAAGCCCCAATGGCTCCTGCTCAAGAGCAGCACCAAAGACCACATGCTGAGACACAAGGACACACGAGCTGCTGCTAGGAGAAGCCTCATGCATGGCGCAAGGGGTGGCTTGTCAGGAAGCTACGAGGGACGGCTCTGGGACTTGGTTTAAATAGAGAATCAAACACCAAGGCTTTATGGTGGATTCAGACAAAACTCTGTATTTGGATCTCTGTGTTTGCAGCAGTTCTTGGACTCTGCCCCTGGTTTGGTCACAAAAACTAAATCACAGTTTCATCACATTTTATTAGTGTTTGCATGGTGAGAATTGACATTTTACAGACGTCCATCACCTGCAGCTACATCACCTCCTTAAACACCATCTCTAGCCTGAACCAGGGGGACCAGGGCTTTCCCTTCAAGCTTCCAGCCCTGCCTGAGGGACCAGCTGCTCCACACTTACTGATGGCATGACTGCACTCAGCACATTGCTGTACCAGTCACAACACACCATTGTTGTCCCAGGCACTTTCTGCTTTTCCCTCCAAAGAATCTGATTCCTAAGGAAACCAACAGCATTTGCCCACCAAGGCTTAGTAACAGTTAAGCGCAACATGCCACAGTTTGGGAAATAAGGCAGTTTATGTGACACATCCTACCCATGCAGATGGTATTACTCAAAACTGTATCTCTTGTAACCTGGTCCTATTTCCCCCATTTATCTCTGTCTAAGCAGGATCTGTTCAGATAGGTCACACACCAGGACACACAGTGGCAACACTGCACCTTGGGAACCCCTGCACCCCGGCAGCACTGGACAGGGTCTGCACTTGCCACAGGGTCTCCCCAAGGAGGGCACACAGCGTGGATCCCTGAGTCCCTGCCACAATGCAGCTCCATATACAGCAGGACAAGCAGCAGCCATGAGTGATGCTGTCCCATTTGCACAGCTTCTCAGGAGTCTGCTATCCCTCATGCTGGCCCCAAATGAGTCACTGCAAACCTCACCCAAACAAGAGACTTTCCTTAATTGTACCACATTCACATATTGAGTTTATTGTGCCATGAACCCTGAAGAATAAAGGCCTGGAGCAGATGGAGGTATTTTGCTGAGCAAAGGTAATGCTACCTCAGATTTTTAAAACAAAGACAGGTTTGAAATTTCACACCTTTACAGGATTTCCTTCACCTCCTAAGATGCTGTGCAGCTCTGCACTTTGTGTCCCTTGTTACTGGCAGCTTAATTAATGTGATTATTCACATCTTGTTTCTATTGAAGTCTGTGATGATCTGCATCATGCTAGGGACTTCAACGCATGCCCTTTACGCCATAATCTCACATCAGTAACAGCCTCTGCTGGGTCCCCCGTTTGCCACTCCTTGTTTCAGCCTTTAACATTACCCGTTGTAGGCTATTAAATAGGACTTCACCATAAAAAGGCCACAGGCTTTGCTATCCACCCACCAGTGCAGGGTCTCAGCCTCAGAGCTCATCTGGTCTTGTCACTGTAACTGGACTAACAACTGTCATGTTATGATCAGACATTAAAACATCAGGCTAAAACATTCCCAGTTACACATACAGAGTTTTATCTTGTTTGCCCAAAATGAGATGTTGAGTGCAATGCTATGCCAGAGTGGGGCCGCTTAGCCAACCTCAGTCGAACAGCAAGCCACTATCTGGGCACAAGCTTTATCTAAATTAATCCAAATTATAGTGTGTATGAAAGCATGCTCAGGTGCTAAACCAGCATTAGTGCCACAAGCACCGACCCTCCCGATGTCTCCAGCTCTTTCAGTCTCACCCACATCCTGCCCTCCTTCTGCTCCTCACCACCTATTCCTGCCCCTTGACCAGTGCCAAAAAAGAGCAGTTTGAGCAGTCTGACCCATACCAATTTAGCTCTAACTTATTCAGAGGTTACAAATAAAAGTAGTTCTATGGCAATTAGGTTCCCAAGCCCCATGCAAGCGTTCATGGTGCTGCAAGGGAGGGATTGGGGAAGGGGATTTCTTAAAGTGTTTGATAACCTGGGACTTAGCAAAAAGAGGGAAAAAAAACCTAAAAAGAAAAGCTTTCTACTAGGAAGTATCTGCTAATAAAAAGGAGGATCCTGCCCCCATCTGGCCTCCTGAAAAGGAAGCAGCCCAAGACTAACCTTCAGAAGGATTCGCCACAAGAAATCCTTGGCGGAGAGCTCGGCAGGATGCAAAAGCTGGTTCCTGAGCCATTTTCCAGTCCTAAATGGGTAATAATTCAGGTTTTGGATCAAGGTTTGACTGGCAGGAAAACAGAGATAATCATAATCTTTCTGGAGCAGCTCCAGTCATGCTATTGTTTGTGGGGTACAGATGGGTCCAACTGTGCTGTGTGAACGGGAATATATAAGCCTCACCATTTGCAGCTGATGTGGGAAGGGAACCAAAGTGCCCTCAAGAAATCTGTGCCACCACCAAAAACCAGAGAACCACTAATTTTATTTGTGTTGCCTCTATAAATCTGTAGCACATCACATACCCTATACTTCCAGACAAAAAACAGCTTTGGGAAAAATTACTTGGTCTGCAAAGCTGAGCTGCCTCTCCTCATGGGCTACAAGGAAGAAGCGGGAGGAGAAACCCAGAGGGACCTTTTGCTTTCAGAAAATCAGAAACAAGGTTTAATTTTAAATCATCTGAAGCCCAGATATCCTCCAAATGCCTTCCCCTTTTCCCTGCCTCAGCTGCCCTCCATCCTAGACCTTTCACTCCTTTGCTGGGTTCAGCACAAAATTGTGGCTGTTGCTGGTGACTGGTAGCAAAACTCCCACATAAGAGTGGGATTTTTCCACCTTACCTCATTTAAGAGCTACCTAACTTACCCTACATGCATTTTTTGCATTATCCCAAGATTCTCCTTAAATGCAAGAGAACATGTAAGAATTTATGGTCTAAATATGTGATGGAGAAAAGGACACAGGCTGCTCTCATCCACAGGACGGTGAAGGGCTTGTTCCTCTCTGCAGAAGTTGACCTTTAAGGAATAGTCGAACACTGACAAAACGAGTTTAGCTATGGCAGTTTAGCACTGCACAGATTGCTGGAGGATTCTTTGTATATGGCACCCAGAGGGTGAGCAACACCAGGATTCAACATCTGCAACTGGACTTGGGCTGCTGCTGCCAGAACCAAAAAAGCCCAAACAGATCTCGTATCAAAATGCCCGTATCAGACCACTCAAATGCCACTTTATCTCCATGTCTTACCTGCATTATAAAAGGAATACAAAAGGGGTAACTTCAAAAATCAGTTACTCAAAACCTGCGCACTGAGGAGTTTCTGTCTGCAGCAGATGAAAAGTTTCAGAGCTAGTGGCTAATACATTTTATGTAAGATCAGTTGTTCTAACCACTTTGCCTCAGATAAATAAGTACAGTAATGTGCTTTTATGTGGAGGTCCAGAGGTGACGAGTAGAACGTGCATGCAGGAGGAAGGTGCATGGGTAGTTGAGGCCCTGTCAGAGAGGGTCTCAGCGGTCTCACCAACTCACACCACACAGCAGGCAAATGCTTACCAATGAGACACCTCACCCAGCTCAGCAAAGACCCTTCACAACCCATGGCTGGGTGGAGCAACTGCGCTACAGGCTCCTTTGCAGCATCTTGCACACCACTAGTCCTCAACAGGCGTAGGCACGATACAAGGATCGGTGGCAATTTCTTAACTCACAGCAGTTCTAGTTTCTCTTACGCTCCTGGCTGATACATGCAAGAGCTACTCTGTGGAGAGAGAAAATTTACAGTTTAAGTGTCCTTTGGACAGCAGGTTTCCCTTACTGTGTTAACATGTTCTTAAGAAATGAGTAATTCTCCTGCTCTGTTTCTCAAGACATGTTTTATGACAGTTTGGATGAAAAATATGGTATCGGAAGTTCTTATAAAAATTCATGTATCAAGTAAAGTTCAAGACATTCCTTCATTTATCAGCTAGACTGTTCACTGCACTGTAAATCCTACAGCACCTTTGGCAAGAGGAATCCACACATACTGACAGAAGCATATTGCTTATAGGAATACGCTACCAACAACATCAACCTGTACTCAAATATGCTGCCAAATATATTTAAAGCCTTTTGAAACAAAATAAACACTTCTCAACCAACAAAGCAACTGGATTATTGGTTGCTCAGTACACTGTATACAACTGAGTATTTTCTAGAAGCACAACAAAACTGGTACTGCACCAGTAAGGAAAGACTTCAGGACTTGCAGAACCTCACATGGCACAGCATGTCATTACCGGGATGTAACTGGGAGTTACCTGGAAGAGCATTCACTGCTCTGCCGGGCTCGATCGACGGGTGGTATTGTATTCTCTTCCCTTGTTATTTCCCTTATCATTATTATTGTTGGTGGTAGCAGCAGTGGTTTGTGTTATACCTTA